>CABHPP010104212.1:0-44159 GCA_902168425.1 Peromyscus attwateri | reverse complement strand
TATATATATATAGTCTTAACTCAACAGCTTTTATAATCAAATGTCTTTCTGCAGTTAAAAATCCCAAAGACAATATAATTCAGACTCTGTGTGTGATTTCCATCTTTTTTTTAATTTTTTTTTTTATTTTTTTGTTGGTTTTTGGGTTTTTTTGTGCTTTTTTTTTTGATTTCCATCTTTATGTGGCTATTTTTTATATTACTTTTACTGTCTCTTTGGAGACTTTATTTTTTTAAAACTATCTATTTCTTTATTGAACTGTCTATCCTCCTTTTCTTCTTTCTTTCAAGCCCACATATATTTTTACACATACCTTAAACCATATAGGGGTTTATTTAATCTGAATCTAACTTATTGTGAATCTATTGCTTTAAACTGTAGAATGACTAGGACTGAAATAGCAGCTTTGGCTGCTGGCTCTGCCCACCTTAGCTTCCTAACATGGCTAAACTAAGTTTACAGCCAGGTCTGGGAACCATACTCACCCCAGATTCTGGGAGCTGTGGATCTGTGCTTCCATCCAGCAATGTATAGCCCAGAAACCTCTTTTTTTTTCTTTTTTAGTATTATCAAAAGCTATATCCACCATGCATGATGTTGCACAGCTTGTAGAAACCTCTGTGTAACTTGGTGGTAATCTGCCATGCTGTAGCTCCAGCCTGCATGCCATGAATCTGCCACAGCCAGGAGATACATCATTGTACCTAGGCCTGTCATGAGTGACATGAACTAGGAAAATGCTCTTAGCTACATTTATAATCTCTTCTTAAGCTCCCTCAGGTTTTAGGTGGAAACTCTTGCCACCACATGTGGGCGCCATTTGTAGCTGAAGTTTTCCTGTGTCCCGCCTGGCCCATTGTCAGGACAAATCTCTCTTACCTGCCAGTCCTGCAGCTGCTTAGTCCCACATAAACACACAGAGGCTTATATTATTTACAAATGGTATGATCATTAGTTCAAGTTTATTACTGACTAGCTCTTACACTTAAATTAACCCATAATTCTTATTTAGGTTTAGCCACATGGCTTGGTACCTTTTCTAACTTCTGCCTTCACATCTTGCTTCCTCTGTGTCTGGCTCATGACTCCTGACTCAGCTTTCCTCTTCCCAGCATTCTCCTTGTCTGCTTATCCCACCTACACTTCCTGCCTGGCTACTGCCAATCAGAATTTTATTTATCAACCAATCAGAGCAACACATCCACAACATATAGAGTGACATCATCCATCATTCTGGATACCCAGTGAGATGCCTAGAGACAAGACCTCAAGACACTAGGGCTTTCAGAGCCCGTTGGAGCAGAATGTGGTGGTCAAGGGGTTTCTAATGGTGTACAACCTGAGATGTTCCAGGTACCCAGCACTACTTTTGCTCAATCACTGCCTAACACTTTGGGGGAATTTCACTCTTTTATCTCAAAAGGAAACAAATAAGAAACTCATCTGGTCTGTCACTTCTGGAAGTAAATCTGGTCAAGAGCACCTTCCGTTTGCACATATAGGAGAGGTTGGACATGCCTGCTGATCCAGTATCTAGGATCCATGTGAGACATCACTGGATTCTCTATGCCTGTCTCAGTTATATGATTGTGTAAAATCCACCTCTAGTTGTTTTTACCTGTGTCTCTCCATATGTGTGTTTCTATGTGTTTCAGTCAGTTCTGTTTCCTGGATTGGCCAGTAGTTTTCTCTGGTGTGAGACAATACCCCTCCACCCCCACCACTGCTTAAAACCCATTCTCCATCCAGATTAAACAATGCCCAATGACCCTGCAAATTACAGTTCATGTTGCCTATCTTAAAGAGACAGACATCCTGGTGCCCTGCCAGTGACCCTGGTATATGTGTCTTCTGCTTATGAAGAAACATGAGACCTCTGATTCTTCCAGAGAAACAGGTGTACACTATCGTGAATCTGAAAGATACATTCTTCTGTCTCCCACTGCCAGACCTGGGTCAACATATCTTTGCTTTTAAATGGACAGACCAGGTGGGAAGGTACAGCAAGCAACATACCTGGACCAAGCTGACCAAGGATCTGGGAAAATCAATTACAAAGGGATCACTGAAGGACTGCTACAAGAGTTACACACCTCAGACTATGGAATTTCAGCTAAGAAAGCCCGACTTTGTACACAAGGGCTAGCTATCCTGGCTATTAGCTCAGGAGAGGCAAAGGGAGCCTTTCTCAGAGTAGGATGGCTGCCATCCTTCAGATTCCAATGCTAAAGAATAAGGTTTGAGAGTTCCTGGATGTGGCTAGGTAGTGCTACCTCTGGATACCAGAGTTTGCAGAAATAGTAAGGCCTTTATATACTAGCACAAAAGAGGGCCACTGAACTCCTAATCTGGACTGAGAATAAACAAAAGGCATTTGAGGCTGTATAAACAGCTCTAACTTTAGCTACAGCCCTAGCACTTACAGATGTTTCTTTTCAACTGTTTGTCCATGAAAAAAAACAACATCGTAAGCGGGATTTTAACACAAACTTGGAGCCATGGAAACGTCATATGGCATATGTGTTGGACGCTGTACCACAAGATGGCCCATCTATCTAAGAGCTGTGATGGCTTATGCTAGTCAACAAAACAAACAAATTAACTCTGGGTCAAGATCTTAAAACTCACAGCACCCCATGTCACTGGTTGAGGTCCTCCCCCAAGGAACAACAGAACACTGGTGTCTAATGCCTACATGGCACAGTACCAGGCCCTACTCCTGGGCTACCCTCAAGTTCATTTTGAGAAGCCCACCACCACCAATCCTGCCACCCTGTTGCCTCAGGATGACCCACAGGTTCCCATCCATGACTTTTATGGGATGAAAGTTGAAACCAGGTACTTGAAACCTTCAGTAAGAACTTTAGCTGAAAGACATTGAACCCATGCCAGGTGCCTCAGTCCAGAAAGTAGAACTCAGATGGAAAAAAAGAAAAGTCCACAACCATTTACACAGGTAGTTGCTATGCTCTTATTGCTGCTGTTTATGTCCACATTATAATCTATAGAGAATGAGGGTTTTTCACCACTGGGGGAAAGAACTTTAAAAGCAAATTGAAAATCTTGGCCCTCCTAGAGTCTATTTGGCTTCCCTATGAATTAATATCATCTACTGCTGGGTCACTGCCATGGCTTCCTGACAAAGGGCCCTAAGACCATTGGAGCCCATTGATATCCTGATGGCACACACTGAGCCAGTGCTGTCTGAGACTCCATGGTACAACTAGGAGGAAATAGAGGATGAAAAAAATGGACAGTTCAAACCCACAGATCTGTGGAGGACACCAGAGGGAAAGGTCATTCTCCCAGAAATGATTGGTAGGACTCTGGTAACTGGCTTCACCAGGCTACTCATCTGGGGTCCACAAAACTTTAAGAGTTGCTCAGACCAAGAGAGGTTATACCTACACTGGGCAGCCTAGTGTGGGATATAGTAGACAGATGCCACATTTATGCTCAACTAAATCCAAAACAGAGAGCATTTACCCAGGAAGGATCTGAATAAGAGTACAATACCCTGGCAAACTCTGTGAAAAATAGCTTCACTGAGACCCAGACTCCTGGGAGAAGATAAAAGTACTTGCTAGTTTTTATAGATACCCTTTCAAGGTGGGTAGATGTGTTACCCACCCAGACTGAAACTTCTCAACTAATAGCTTAAAAAGGTTTTCCAGAAACTATTTCCCTGATTTGGCATCTCCCTAACAGTGGAATCTGAGAATGGCCTGGCTTTCATAGCCAAAATCTCTCAATTAATAGCTAAAGTTTTAGGCAGAGATTGAAAGCTTCATTTTGCATATTGACCTCAGACTTTCTAGCCAGGTAAAAAGAATAAACCAAATGAGAAAAGAAGCTCTAGTGAAATTCTCATTAATGTCCAATGAAGGGTGCATAGATCTTCTCACTTTGCTTTGAGCTTGCTCTAGCCCATATTGGGAGGGATTTACCCTGTATGAGATTATGTTTGGAAGACATCTACCACTTCTTCCCTAGCTCAGCAACAAGCATTTGGAAGAACTCTTGTAGCTGGAGAGTTTTCTCTCCAGGTCCTGCCAAGGCCTGGCAGTCCCTTAGCCCACTTATAAAATAAACATACAGATGCTTATATTATTTAAACTGCTTGGCCATTAGCTCAGGCCTATCATTGTCTAACTCTTACTCTTATATTTAGCCCATTTCTATTAATCTATACTTTGCCACGTGGCTCGTGGCTTATTGGTACCTTACATCTTCTGTGACCTGGCGGCGGCTGCAGGCAGTGTCTCCCCCTCTGCCTTCCTGTCCCTAATTTTCCTCTCTGTTAGTCCCACCTATACTTCCTGCCTGGCTACTGGCCAATCAGTGTTTTATTTATTAACCAATCAGAGCAACACATTTGCCATATAGAACATCCCACAGCCAACTCTCTAACCATTCCTTTTGGAAGTCACTACAAGCCCTCCAGTTGTCCATGAAGGCTATTCATTAGACTATGTGAGAGACCCAGCAGACCTTTGAATTCACCACCAGTTTTCTCTTGTTTGTGTCCCATGATAATGTCTAGACCAAGAAGGTTGCCAAAGAGGCACTGAAACCAAAACCAAAGGAACACAGTGATTCTTTCCACTGCTATGGCTGTGCAGGTAGCTGGCATTACACCATGGATCCACCACACTCAGATCCAGAAAGCAGAAGCCACATAAGTTACTGCCAAATAGACTGTCTCCTAGACTGTGGACCCATTAAAACAAAGGTTATAGTGGGCCCCAAGCCCTTCAAATTCTTCCCCTTCTACCTCCTCCTGAGTCTTGAGTTTTGGCCTACAGTTATGAGTATAGGGTTATGGTCCAAGCCCCACTACCCTCTGGCCTAAACCTGGGAATTGAGGAAGACAGATACAGGAAAGGTGTTAGTTAATATGACTACAGACTAACAACCCATATTCTTCTTGACCTTTTCTCACTGATGCCCATTTTAAACGTCTGGTTGTATTGGAGAAAGGAAAGATATTGGAATTTATCTCTTGAGATAAAAATTCAGAGTTTACAATTCTATGCATGCCCTAAGGCCAGGCAAAAACAAGGGAGTTTTCAATTTAAAAAATGGGGTTGTGAAACTGAGGCTTCCTGAAAAATTCATTTAAAAAGATTCTAGCCTTTGGGGGTCAGACTCTATTGTAGTTGGAAAGTTTCTCCAGTCCCTCCAGACCTCCACAGTTCTATGGCCTGCTTATAAAATAATCATTCATAAGCTTATATTAATTATAACTGCTCTGCCATTTGCTCAGGCTTATTCCTGACTAGCTCTCACACTTAACCCATAATTCTTATTTATGTTTAGCCATGTGGCTTTGTACCTTTTCTCAGTTCTGCCTTGTCATCTTGCTTCCTCTGTGTCTGGCTGGCAACTCCTGACTCAAACTTTCCTCTTCCCAGAATTCTCCTTGTCTGCTTATCCTGCCTGGCTACTAGCCAATCAGTGTTTTATTTATCAACCAATGTGCAAGAGCATTATCCCACAGCACTCTATGCCATGGGAAGGGAGCTGGGGATAGAGGACATCATTCATAGACAGAAACTGGTTAAGATTACTGGTTATGTAGTAAGCCCCCATACTACACAGGGACAGGAACGAACTAGACTGTCGGCCCATTGACTGACAAATCTCATTGTGACCTGAAAAACCCCCAAATTAACATTAGGGACTTACAAGGGGCTAAAACTTGTCTAATACCCCAAAGTTTAACCTAGGTTCTTCCCCTTATTCTGATGCCTATTATTCTGGTTCATGGGTTAATTTGGTTCCTCTGGATAACAGCAATATTACAAAGGCTCTGAGACTACTTGATGGGTATGTACTAACAATTTGACTAAATGTTCCTGTTACGATGCTTTTCAAATTAAGTAGATAGGTTGATCAGGACCTAAAGACATTAAAAGTTATCATTTCTGAATTAAAACAACAGTTAGATTCCCTTACAGAAATGGTCCTACAAAACTGGGGAGACTGAGACTTACTTCTCATGAGATAAAGAAAACTATGTATGGACTTGTATGTATTTACATAATTAATTCTTAGGCCTGAAGTAAAGAGATTTGTGCCTTTACAACATAGGTGAGCAAACAGCCATGATTAATCAATTTGAAAATTTTACTTTCTTCAGAATTTTGAATCCCAGATTCCATAACACTTCAGTCAGTCTAATGTAAACCTTCAACTATACTAATTGAAGCCACATTTGAATTCTAGTTTCTACCCACAAACCAAATAAACTGTGGCTCTCTCTTTCACTTCTTGAACTAAAATACTGAATGCAAATTTCTACTTAATGGCCTTTTTCAAGAATAAATATGCTTTATCTTCACGGTTGTAGTTTATTTTGCCATGATCCTACAATGCTAAGGTCTATTTTCACACAGTTTGCAGATTTCTATATGTATCAATTATAACTATCATATCATGATTTTTGTAAGTGACAAACCTCTTCACAGGTCATCAGGCCTTATCTAACTATAGGTCCAGAAGTTAAGATTAACAGTCAGAGTAATTTTGTGGATATTCAGAACTCCTTTGCAAGGCTTTTACCACAGGAGAGTCTAAGCAAGTGGAACCAACCTAGTGGAAAGGCTCTTTACTATAATTAAATACAAAAAAATTCAGGAGCTTGCTTTCCTCTATTAAGATCCTTCCATATTACACTATCACATCATAAACTTTAGGATTTCTACTCATTATCCACATTGTACTTGAGCAAATCCTCCATAATTGGGAATTCTACTTTGTTTTCTAAGTTCCCATACTCTAAATAAGAATCTAGGTTGATTCCCGGGAAGAGATAATTTCCATCCCAGCAGTTTAAAGCAAAGAGAAACTTGGTTTAAATCAGAATTCTTAGTTATAGAGATTCAAAAGTTAAATTTTTTCTTTCAGGTCAAACATAAAAAGTATAGAAACTTTAATGTCATTCATGAGGAATTTGGGGGGATCTTTGGAGGCCTTCTCTATTTGTTTTCCCAAATTTGCATATGCAATCAGCCACCATTTATGGTCTTTTGCTTGATGTTAAATAAATGCATTGAAGCATCAAATGCATGGTCATCTAGAACATTTTGTGTATAATATTCCAGTCATGAGTGTCATACACAGCAGTTTACTCACAATATCATGTGATGAGCTGCCAGTCAGTCTCTTTAAACAACAAAATATGGATTCTTTCAGCTCTTAAAATCTAGTAAATCTACAGAACCAAGATTGAAAATCTGGAACTCAGAGAATCCATCCTCAGACTCTTCCATGAACTCCTTCTGCACCCTGATGAGTTCTAAATAAACTTAAATTTCAAAGACATAACTAGTAAGAGACATGAACTAAGAGATTTATTATCAGAAAGAACAATAAGTTTAAAGACTTAATGTAAGAATGTATTTGAAGGTGCTCTCAATGAAAGCATCAACTCTATACCTGATCAAGAAATATAGGTTGGAAGGCTGAGATACAAGCTGAAGCTTTATTCATTGCTGGAATTTCTTCTTCCTCTGGGAACAGTTCTCTCTGTTTAAAGGTCATATCATACTCAAAAGGCTTATACATATTTCTTAAAATAATCTTCTTTAGTAAAATGTAATACTTCATTCATTGTAATTTCTACCCAGAGAAAGCAATGTACCAGAATCTACCTCAAAGTTATACCATAATGGGCATGGTGCTCTTGAGCTGTAACATAAAGGTATCCATTTGTCATGAGCCTAAGTATATACTCTTCATAATTAGAATGTGAGCAATGAGAATATCTTTCTACTAACCTAATAAAGTCAGGTACTCAGTGTCACTAAACTGGAATCAGAGACTGAGGGGAATGTTGTCACGTAAGTGAGATCTGTCTTACATCAAAGAACAGCAAAATCTTCCCACAGAAACTTATCACATGCAGAGGTGTGATATACATGATGAAGGTAACTATTCCTCTCTAAACCCTCCTCAATGATGTTTTCAGATAGCAGAGAAAGTGCCAAGAGAGGGTGTTGTTCCATACTCTAACATATCTTAAGATGAATTTGACTTTGGGTGTTAAAAACAACTACAAAAGACATCTATAAAATTTGTTGTAATTTACACAGGGCCTTGAGTCACAGGGAATACTACATGGAGGAATTTGATAAAAAGTTAAATTGTTCCCATTTGTACTCTGCCAACTCTAGCTCATTCAGTTTCTAAAATCTGGCAGGATGTCATGTTAAGATTTATTTCCCTAAACAAGTCTTTAAAATGATTAGGGTACAAATATGAAACTTAAGGTAAAAATTTGGACTCAGTGAAAATATAGAAAGGAAATGTATTTATTCATATAGCAAAATTGGCTGTACATAGTGAAAACTTGAGCATATTTTAAAATAGCAAATATTAAAAAATGAATGTTTGGCTGGGCGGTGGTGGCACACGCCTGTAATCCCAGCACTTGGGAGGCAGAGGCAGGTGGATCTCTGTGAGTTTGAGGCCAGCCTGGTCTACAAAGTGAGTTCCAGGACAGGCTCCAAAGCTGCAGAGAAACCCTGTCTCGAAAAAGAAGAAGTTCAATGATCTAATTTTAAATACTAAATATTTAGAAGGACATTCAGTGGTTTCATCTTGAAAGGAAAACAATACATACCAAGTTTTCAATATTCAATGTCATAAGTATGAAGATATGAAAAAAAGGCAAAGTTGGGAGAAGCTTTAGCTCATTTCTACCCTACAAAGGTAGGAACGTATATATGACACATGATATTAGAGAACCAAAAGGTTGCTGAGCACCTTAGCTTTCTACACACTCATGAAACACTTTTCATTTTCTTGTGGCATTGATAACTAGTGTGGCTTAAGACAAAGAAACATTTTATTCCTATGAATTATGCAATGGTAACATTATGCCACAGATGTCCTCCATTGTCATTCTGGTCAAAGGACCAATGTTATTTACGAGGTAATACAAGGTTTAGGTACCAGAAACACATTTTTTTTCCTAATCCCCATTTCTAACCATGTAGCTGAATGCCAAAGGCAGAGTACTAATTATTTCCCGGATGTAACTTTGCTGGTTAGAGAGCTGTTTCTGCCCACATAATTGACTCAAGTGTTGACTTCTGCGGAAGGTTTACTTGTTCTCTGGCAAATAAAGCCAAACTAACAAGGTTTGAATTCCCAATCAAACTGAGGTGTATTTCTTGCCCACTAAATTGATGGTTAAAAAATAGACTTTTCTTTTATACAAGTATGCTATTCACATCAATTATATGTGATTTATAAATATGATAAAAACTCTTCTACAGAGCCGTAGTTCAAGAGAAGATTAGGATAATTAAAGGAAACAGTGAAATATTTCAGAAAATTTTATACAGGTTTCCACATGGAAGAATCTAGGAAAAATATGATTTTCTTGGATCTTTTGTCATGAAAAATAAAACCAGCTATTTCCAACATAAATGACACATGCAAGATCTTTGAAGACGATCTTCAAACTATGAAGATGAATTATTTAATCGGGGCATTCTCAAACATACTTAAAGCTGACCTTCCTCACACTATTCCTCTTCACCATCTTCTATTGCCCATCCCTGTTTAACGTTTCTGCCCCCAGCAACCCACATTCCACCTTCATATCACATGTGTTCAAAGCCCTCCCTGTCTTTGCCCTTAAAGCATTTCTTTTCAATTGCCTCTTATGTGTCTCTTTCTAGGTTATTGGCTTCGGTACTCATAGAGATCAGTAAATTCATGCAGTTTAGTTGCAATATTGTGTATTTTGAGCTTTTATTATTATATAGCTAATTATACCACTTTAAAATACTTCCTTTTGTTTTTGTTGTTTTGTTTTTAATCTAATGGACTTTGGGCTGTATAAATTTGCATTATTTTGAAATCACTATATTATTCTGGAAAAATGTTATTGAAACTAATTTTTATTATTTTATTATTTATTTTTAAATTGTTTTGCTTTGTTTTGAGATGTCTTATTTTATATGTATCTAAGGTTGGCCTATAACTCACTATGTACGATCATCTCAGCTAAAACTCATGACAATCCTAGTCTCAAATTTTCTAATATATTTTCCCTTTCCTACCTCTAACCCCTCCTAAGTCCCCTCCATCCAACGCCTTCCATGCTTCCTCCTCCATTCACAAATAGTCTCATTTCCTTTTGTTATTACTGTTATACTAAAATATACATACATATAAGTATGCACAAATATTTAAGTGCAACCTGCTGTGGAGACCAATCTACTGTCTTGGCAACAGCCTAGAATGTTTGGGGATTTCCATGGGACCCTTTTAGCCAACAACTCAATTGAATGTAACCCAGTACCGGTACTGGAAGCTTCATTTGGAGACAGGTGATGGCCAGTTAGGACTCCATCTCCTCCAATATTTGGAGACCTCATTTAGATCACCTTTATATATTTTAGCAAGTTTCCACTGTACTAAGTTTCCATATTTCCTCTCAAGTTCCCCTTAATTTTAGCTGTCTCTCCTCACATTTCCTCACTCAACCCCATCTTCCCTCACCCTCCCCTCCTGATTTTCCTGTTCCTGTCCTCCTACCCCTAGTCCACCAATAAAATCAATTCTATTTCCCTTTCCCAGGGACTCATGAGCCCACACTAGTCCCTTCCTCGATAGATGAGTACTCTGTGTCTATGGATTGTAACATGGTTTTCATTTACATATTCTACTGTTTTGGTATAGGGAGGTAATCTTCAAGCTGCCAAAAGGGAAACATATACACCAAACCAGCCATAACCCTTTTGGGGTACAATGCTGTCCTGCCTGCAAAATTATGCAGAGTAATGGTAGAGCAAAGCTTTCGAGTAACCATTCAGTGTCTGATTTGACTTAGGGCCTACTACATGAGAGAGGACTCATACCCAAAACTGTTTGGGTAACCTAGAATGAAAGACTTGATAGCACAGAAACCTAGGTAAAAACAAATATTAGTGGTCCTAAAAAAATAGTAGTGATAAAATGATTCCTGATGATATTGTGCTATACTCATAAATCAGTACCTTACTCAGTTGTCATCAGAGAAACTTCCTCCTGCAGCAGATGGGAACAAATACAAAGGCTCACAGCCAGACATGATGCAGAGAGTGAGAGACCTTGAAACATACGGCTCTAAATTGGATGTCTCCATCAAATCCCTCCCCCTAGAGTTCAGTGAACCCCACACAAAGAGTGTGAGAGCCAGAGGGGATGGAGGACACCAGGAGAACAAGTCCTTCTAAATCAATTAAAGCTCATATGAGCTCACCAGACTGAAGCAGCAAGCACAGGGCCCACACAGGTCTGTACCAGGCCCTCTTCGTATATGTTATAGCTTTCAGTTCAGCATTTTTGTGGGACTGCTGAGTGGGTCTCTGATTTTTGTGCCTTCTCTTGGGCTCTTTTCCTTCTGTTGGCTTGTCTACTCCAACTTCAATATGAGATTTTGCTCTACCTTATTATGTTTTATTTTGGTGTGTTTTGTTGTCATCTCTTAGAAGTCTGTTCTTTTCTAATGAGACAGAAATTGAGTGGATCCAGGGAGGGGAGTCAGGGAGAAACTGGGAGGAGTAAAGTAAGGGAAAACTGTAATCAGGATATAGTATATAAGAAAAAACATTTATTTTCAGTAAAAGGGAGATTCCAAGTAAGGACACAATTTCCTTACCTATCTTAAAGGAGGGTTGGACTCCAATATTCAGTATTGTTTCCCATGATTATTTTACAGTCACTGCCACTCTGAAGAAAAGGAAAAAGGAAACAACATGCTGCTAATAGCACTCACAAAACAGAAAGGCAAACTAACCGTTGCTGCTTTGGTTTAGCAAAGGCCATGGCAACATAGTAAGTCCACAGTGTTGCATGTGTTTTAACATGAGGAATTTTCAAGTGAAGTAGTGGGAAAGAAAATATTATTTTAGTAAATAGTTTTAAGAAAACATGCTTTGTTTTCAAAACTAATCATTCCCCCTTTATCAATTTAAATGATTTGCTTTCACTTGCTCTTGGCATTCTCCTGCAAATACATGTGGTGGATAACCTTTCAAAATAATGTATTGAAATGTCTATTAATGTCAATCTTTACTCCTGTGTGACAACACCTGTCAAGATGACATGTGGTAGATATAAAGAAGTGTCTATACTATAGCAACTCTTGATTAGAGATATCTTTTATATTTTAATTTTTCTATTTGATTAGTCCTGTTGAACATGAGCGTCTGCAAATGACAGGAAGCACAGCCAATGGCTTGCATCTCAGTGGTAGGCTGCACAACAGCTCAGCTGAGGAATGATGATATTTATAGGAATCCTAATGAGATGTTGGTGCAAACCTGACCAATGTGTGTAGACGAATTTCTAAACAGTTTTATTAAATAAGAAACACTGAGCCAAATACAGGGGTAAAAGCTGTAGAGATCAGAGAAATAGTGAGAGCCACAAGCTAATCTTAGCTCACCATGTCATATCTTCCCGAGAGAGAGCTTCTTCCTGTTTAACCTGCACCTTTATTGCCTTGCTGTTCTGCCTTCTAATTGGCTCTTGGCCCAGCTACCTCACTTCCTTGTCACTGCCTGTCTGTACAGACCTCCAGGTCTCTATGGTTGGTACTGGGATTAAAGGCATATGTCACCATGCTTGGCTGTTCCCTAGTGTGTTCTTGAACACACAGAGACTCTGCTTGCCATGTGATCGGATTAAGGGCATGTGCTACCACTGCCTGACTTTTGTTTATGGCTGGCTATGTCCTCTGATCTCCAGGTAAACTTTATTTATTAACATACAAATAAAATATCACCACATTTCAGCATCAATAAAATATCACCACATTAAGAAATGATAGAAAAGAGGGTAGATTCTTGAGTTCTATTAAGTGCATGTTTGCCTTTTCCTGGTAAGTTTTCCAAATGTCTAATGTATCACTTTGATATTTGACAGAGAAAAGGGGAAATACATAAAGCAAAATTCAGTGTCAGCTAAAACATTTTCTTCCCTCACAGATTTTTAAGGTTGTCTGGAGAAAGTTCAACAGAGGTTATTTGACTGCTAACTAGATGTTATTTGAGCACTATAGAATGAAATCAAACATAATCTGGTTTATGTCACTTCATAATTATGGGAGTAAGGCAGAAGCACCAATTCATTGAAATTAACAGACAACTGATTCAAAGACTCTAGAAGTAACTTGCCTTACAGAGAACTGCAAATACTAATTCCAGGTGTTTTGTCAATGTGTGTGTGTGTGTGTGTGTGTGTGTGTGTGTGTGTGTGTGTGTGTGTATGAAATTTAGGTTATATCTTCTACGTAGTTTGAGAGCTTATATGAGTTTTTATATTGCAGTAGTTACTTTTATGCTGCTGTGACAAAATACCATGACCCAAAGCAACTTAATTATGAACATTTGGGGGGCTTACAGGTCCCGAGGGAGAGTCCCTGATAGCAGGGAAGACGTAGGATGGCACAGGAAGTGGAAGCAGAACAATCATCTCACAATGACATATAAAAAGCAGAGATAGCAAAGGGGAAATGAGCCAAGACTCTGAGCTCTCAAAGCCCACCAACAGCAACCTGTTGTTCCTGCAATGGTCCTATTTTAAATGTTCCATAAGCTCTCAAGCAGAAGCACAGACTGGAGACCAAGTGTTTGAATACATGAGCCATTGGGGGAAATTTCTCCTTTAAACCACCACAAGTACCATTCCCAGGAGGTTCCTCTCCATTCTCTACCACATGTAATTATAGTAAGATGAATTCTCATCTGACACTGAGTCCTTTGTGTGTTGAGGCCATATTACAGTTACATATAAACCACACACTCTATAGCATTTTGTTATAGTAGTTGGGAATGAGTAAGATACTAGGCTTTCCTCAGCAGTTATACTTAACTAAAATTGATTTAGATACTATTTAATTATCTTGAAAACTAAGAATCTTATCCCCAGATCTGTAGCAGATCACCTAAGCTCCCCTTCCTCTCTGCATCCATCTCTAGCAACCACTCAGATCTTTGCCAGAGCTTCTCTCACCATTCTTCATCATCCCTCACCACCCTGTCCCTATGTCTCAGCTCTCAGCTCCCATAGGCATTACCAGGGAACCCACCATCCAAGGTACCCAGGGAAGCAGATAGGCCAGATAAACAGGTAGGTGATCTTCAGATCTTCACTCTTACACCTCTCCTCTGAAGCCAGTCCCCTAGTCTCATCTCCAGCAATGTAGCAGATCACCTGCTGTGACCTCTCTTCCTTCTCTGCCTCCATTCACAGGGGACTAAGCAGATCATGGTGGCATACCTTGCTTTCCTTCCATCAGTAGACACACTCAGCACCCCTTTATAATACATCTATGTTCCTAAGTGTTAGATCCCAACACCTAGAAAATCATTCTATCCAGAATCTTCAGTGGCCACACCTGGCAGGATCTCAGAAGCATTCCTTACCATGTAACTGACAGTCACAACACTCTACCAAGGAAGAGAGAGGGCAAAGGAAACCAAGAAATTGAAGACCCACCCAAAAAACACATGACCAGATGAAATTAAAATCATCCCAAACTCAGATGCCTAGACACCAGCATAAAAACACAATTAATAACATCCAGGACAAAATGTCTCCACTAGAGCCCAGCAACCCTACTACAGTAGGCCTTGAGAAATGCTATACAGCTGAAGCACAACACAAGGACTTCAATGAACATATTATATGTACTTAAATATGAAATGAATGAATTCATTAAAGAAATATATTTAAACAAAAACATACCTTGGAATCAAATGAAGAAAACAGTACAAGACTTGAAATTGTTTAAAGAATCAATAAAGAAAACTGAACATAAGGGAACAGTGAAAAAAAATTAAGAACTTTAGAGGCAAGTCTCAAAAACGGAATACAAAAGATGGAAGAGAAAGACATAAATAGAAGAAATGGATACCTTGGTAAAAGAAAATGATAAATCTAATACAGCTTAAATCACATATTGATGCTCACACAGTGATAGTGGGTGATTTCAATACACTATAGCCAATAGACTAATCATCTAGACACAACTAAACTGAGAAACTCTGGTTATGAGAAATCATAAACCAAATAGACCTCACAGATTTTTGTAGAACATTTCACCAAAACACAGAAGCATACACCTTCTTATCATCAGCTCATGGAACTTTCTCCAAAACTGACCACATACTTGGACATAAACAAGTCACAACAAATACGAAAAATGTAAATTAATACCCTGCATCCTATCTGGATATCAACAACAGAAAGCTTACAAACTCAAGAAAACTGAACAACTCACTACTGAATGAACGTTGGGCTAAGAAAGAAATTAAAACTTTACAATGGAAATGAAAACCCAACATACAGAAACTTATGAGACACAATGAAGGCAATTCTAAGAGACCATTTCATAGCAATAAGTACCAACAGAAAAATTGGAGAGATCTCTTAATATTAACTTTACAGAACACCTGAAGTCTCTAGAACAAAAAGAATGAATAACACCAAAGCAGATGGAAAGAAATAATCAAACTGAGGGCTGAAATCAATGAATTAGAAAAAAGCAAACAAAAATTGCAAAGAAACCCATGAAACAAAGAGTTGATTCTTTGAGAAAATCAATAAGAATGACAAAGCCTTAGCCAACTTAACTAAAAGGCAAAAAGAAAGAATATCCAAATTAACAAAACTAGAGAGGAAAAAGTAGATATAACAACAGACACTGAAGTAATCCAGATAATCACACGGACATATTTAAAACACATATACCCCACCAACTTGGAAAATCTGAAAAAAAAAGGATAATTTTCTTCAAAAATACACCTACTAAAATTAAATCAAGATCAGATAAGTAACTTAAACAGACCTAGAACCACTAGTGAAATAGAAGCAGCAATTAAAATGTCCTGACTGGAAAAAAAAAGAATAAAAGCCCAGGACCAGATGGTTTTAGGACAGAATTCTACCAACTTTCAAAGAAGAATCATTCCACAAAATAGAAACAGAAGTTACATTGCCCAATTTGTTTTATGAGGCCATAGTTACCCTAAGACTGTAACCACGTAAATGCTCAACAAAGAAAGAGAATTACAGACTAATTTCTCAAAAAAATTCAATAAAATACTTCCAAACTAAATCCAAGAACACATAAAAAGATCATCCACTATGATCAAGTAGGCTACATCCTAGAGGTGCAGGGATGGTTCAATGTACAGAAGGTCATAAATGTGATCTGCCATATAAACAGTCCAAAAGACAAAAACCACATTAAATGCAGAAAACATCTTTGACAAAATTGCAGTACCTCTTCATAATGAAAGTCTTAAAGAGATTAGGGATACAATGAATTTACATCAATGTAATAAAGGCAATTTCCAGCAGGTCCATAGCCAGCATCAACTTAAATAGAGAGAAACTCAAAGAAATTCCATTAAAATCAGAAACAAGACAAGGTTGCACATTCTCTTTACACCTATTCAATACAGTATATGAATTTATAGATAGAGCAACAAGAAAACTGGTGGAGGACAAGGGGATACAGCCTGGAAGTACCTTTGTTTGCAGATGATATGATAATATACATTAGTGACCTAATTATCCCACTGGGAAACTCCTATTGCTGATAAACACTTTCAATAAAGTAGCTGGATACATAATTAGCTCCAAAATACTAGTAGCTCTCCTATATACAAATGTCAAATGGACTAAGATTGAAATCAGTGAAACAACACCTTTCATAATAGCCTCAAATAATATAAAAAAATCTTAGGTAAATGTAACCAAGCAAGTAAAAGTCTTGTATGATAAAAAAAAATTTAAGATGTAGAAGAAAGAATTTGAAGAAGATATCAAAATGTGTAAAAATCTGCCATGTTCATGGATTAGTTGGATTAATATAGTAAAACTGGACATTCTACCAAAAGCAATCTATGGATTCAATGCAATCCCCATCAAAATTGCCACCCATTCATAAAAGGACAGTTTTCAGATTCATGTGGAAACTCAAAAAAACCCAAGATAGCTAAAATAATTCTAAATAATAATGAAAAAAATGTTGAAGGTATCACCACCTTTGATCTCAAGTCACAGTAAAAAGCTATAGTAATAAAAAATAGCATGATATTGGAACAAAAACAAACATGTTTACTCAGTTGTTTCTGTTGGAGTTCAAGATATACATTTTCTTAGTTCATAATAAGTAAAAACATATTTGTCTTTATCTTTACTACAAATATACTACAAAATATTTATTTAGGCATTAAATGTTATGTTTATCTCTTATTGTGTACAAGGTACCCTTGAGAATTTATTTGCTATTCTGATATTATTTTCATTCACTCAATATTTTAGTTTATCATATAATATGAAAATCACTCAATAGTTTTCTATTTTGGTTTTATTTCTCTTTCTCCCTTTCATCAGCTGATGAAACATCCAACACTAAACATAATTTGCTGAAACAGACACTTTAAATTCTCTACATGCAAATATGCCTTTAGTTCTTCTAATAGTCCAGGGAAGCAAGTGGTATTGGAGTCTCTGTTTTGTGAACTTTAGGCACCAAGATTATAATTACTTTCTCCAGACCACAACTTTGAACACAGACTATGACCACCGTGATGTTTACCCTTCCAAATTATCCCACACTGAAATTTTGTAGGTTCTCAGAAGTAATGGTGTCATTCACGAGGGCTCTACCCATGATGATAAAAGAACAAGGGTCTATTTTTCATGTTCCTTTCAAAATACGTATCAAATATGATAGTCCTTTGGGGTTATTGTTTTCAGTGCTCTCTTAACTAACAAATTCATTTGTCACAGATAACAGGCTAAAGGAGTAAGACATTCTCATTTATACAAGAGCCTCTTGAAAATAATTACTTAGCTGAAATGAATGCCTTGCATGAAATAATTCAAGTGGGTCCTTTGAAAATGTGAGTATTCCATATATGAAAATGTTTATGTAAATACAATATGATAACAAGTACTTACTTCAGATTTATAATATAAACACACAAAATCCACCTCTCTTTCCAACATAATCAAAGTAAGAATAAAAAATAATTTTTTTCTGATATATGTTGACATACAGAAATTCAAAAGTTAATCATCAGTTACTTGTAAAAGTTAAATAAATGTACATCTGTACAAAAGTGGGAAATATAATAAATATAGATGTAGATGCTATTTGTGTTTTCTCTTCCTTTCCATCTACTGTTAAATATCATCATTCCCTTTATTGCTCACTTTGTGTCCTATAACTGTAATATCTACTGTCTGAAATAACAACTTTCACATTTGTTGTAGTTTTAAAAAGATGTCCCCATAATTAATACACTTGGATACTTAATTTCTAGTTGATGGCTATTTGAGGAGGCTTGGGAAATATGGCTTTACTGGAAGAAGTATGTTACTTAAGGTGCACATAGGAGTTTCAAAAGACTCATGCCATTGAAAGTTCCAAGTTCACTCTCTTTTTCCTATTTGTGGTTTGAGACATGGATTTCTCAGCTTCCACATTCCAGCTCTAGCTGCCATGTCTGTTCCTTACGGTTCCCACAATATGGACCTCATTTAACCAACTGAATGTATAATTTCGAAATAATCCCTATATTCTATAAGTTGCCATAGTCATGATGTTTTATCACAGCAACAGAAAATGCAGAAGTCATTACCAGGAAGAGAGATTATGAGAGAGAGAGAAAGACAGACAGACAGACAGACAGACAGACACAGACACAGAGAGATAGACAGAGAGACAGAGAGAGATATGCTACAAAAGCACAAAATGCAAAAGAATTGTGAAGAAAGAAAAGAAAACCCGAGAAACCATTATGAGACAAAGACACTCCCAAAACAGCACCGAATTTCTTTTGTGATGGCCCCCTATTGCTGAGTGTGGGTCCTGGCCCTGTAGTTTACATTCTTAATGAGACTTCATTGGAGAACTGATCTTTCATTTGCTAGCATGTCATGGAATATTATTTTAAGATGTGTTACATTTGTTTATGCTGTGGAACATTTGTTTAATGATACAAAGATGTGTTGTTTCTTTTATGTTGCTTTTGTTTAACTCTGTGAAGCTACTTTACCTGTCCAAAACACCTGATTGGTCTAACAAAGAGCTAAATGGCCAATAGCTGGGCAGAGGAAGGACAGATGGGTCTGGCAGTCAGAGAGAATGAATAGCAGGAGAAAAAGAGGGATCAGGAAGCAAGAGAAAATCAAAGAACAGGAGGTGGAGGATTCCAGGGGCCAGCCATCCAGCTACACAGCAAGCCACAGAGTAAGAAGTAAAGAAATATATACAGAAATAGAGAAAGTTAAAAGCCCAGAGATAAAAGTTAGATGGGATAATTTAAGTTAAGAAAAGCTGGCTAGAAACAAGCAAAGCTAGGGCTAGGCATTCATAAGAAAGAATAAGACTCTTTGCAAAAGAGCAAAACGCCAAAAGAGTAAAAGCAACCAACAACAGTACTGGTTATCAATTGGAAATAGCTTCTGGGTTAGAAATAGGGGCTTGAGTTTACTTCTCCTCTCAGTGCTGGACCTTATCTTGTGCTGACCTATTTAAGTCCTGTGTTTGCTTCCACAGTCTCTGTGAGTTCAGTCTGTATGGGGACCTCCTTTACTTATGTGTTTCAGCCCCTCAAGATCTTATAGTCTCTCCAGATTCTCTTCCACAGGGTACCCAGTAATAGACCCAGAGTCTTCCAGGATCTATTACTCTCTGTATATGGTTCAGTTGCAGATTTATGATTTAGTTCCCCCTACTACAGGAGGAAGCTTCTTTGATGATGGCTGAGTGACATGCTTATCTATAGATACAGCTGAAAGTCATTAGGAGTCATTTTATTGCTATGTTTGATAGAACAGTAGAATTTTGTTTTCCTCTAGGTATGGGAGGCCAGCTCCCACCTTTTCCAGGGTTTCTATGAGGAGGAGAGAGGAATAAGAAAATATTAGATAGAAAGATAGTAAAGAGGAGAAAGACAGAAACACAGGCTAGCTTCGGGATGACCTGGGTCAATACCCAATGGTACCTTCTGCCTCTTCAAAAAGGGCTTTTTATAACAATGTCAAGGGGCAGGGCAAAAGACCTCCCCCTTGCTAGATGAAAGCACACCACACAGACAAGTGCAGACCCTTCTAAACACCTGGTAACCATGCCCGTGGTCAAACCATCCCCTTATGCAGCCCTGCTGGGTAAAGCAAGCTCAGATTCTCAGACCCTGAGTAATTTGTGCCTCCATACCTAGGTCTCTGGCCTATCTAGTCTCAGGTTCTTAAACACCAGAGCAGTATCAGGGATGGGTTCTATCTCATGGGGTGGGACTTAATTCCAATCACATATTGGTAGAGATTAAAATCCCACAAGTTTTGTGCCACTATTGCACAATGTCTTATAGGTAGGTCACCTATGTAGATCAGAGTCTGTAGCTGGGTTGGCGTTTACCTTTCTCCTTTGGTAGCATGCAGAGAACTTTTCTGTACTGTGAACACCATTCAGTAGAAGGAAAGGCTCTAGGTAGGCACCAGCTTGACTTCTCCGTGTTCAGTGAGTTGTGTAGGTGCTGTCTTCAGCAACAGGGCCTTATTGTAAGTTTGTGGAGAGCAACCAATTGTCTTAGTAATAGCTTGTTTGTTTGTGGCATGGGACACTTTGGCCAACAAATCAATTAAATGTAACCCATTCCCAGAACCACAGGCTTCCTTTGATGATGAGAGATGAATATTTGGGGCTTCATCTTCCTTGTTATTTGGCAATTCCATTCATATCACTGTCAGATATGTATATAATTTAGTAAGCTTCTGCTGTATTGGGTTTCCATGTAACCCCTCAAATGGTCCTTAGTATTTTCTGACCTCCATGTATTCTCTCCATGGCCTCCTTTTTCCCCCTACCTTTTAGATCCTCCAATTCCAGTATTCCCCCAACCCCATCCATCTAAGATACCTATTATATTTCCCCTTCCTAGGGTGGTTCAACAACACCCTAGTATTTACTCTATACCTGACTTCTGTGGTTATATAGATTTTTAACTTGCTTATTGAAGATTTAACAGATAACATCCTTTTATATGTGAATAAATACTTTGTCTTTTAGAACTGTGTTACCTCTACCAGTGAGATTGTTTTTCTAGCTATATCCATTTACTTCTAAATTTCTTTTTATAACAGCTAAGTAAATAATTCATTGTATAAGTGTGCCAGATTTTCTTCATCCATTCATCTGCTAATGGACATTTATTCTGTTTCCAATTTTTGGCTAGTATGAATAGAGTAGCAATGAACACAGCTGACCAATCATCTCTGTAGTAGGATATAGAATCCTTTGGGTATATGCTAAGCATGTTATAACTGGATATTGAGGTAGATCTTTTTTCAGCTTCCTGAGTAACTGTAGTGATATATTGAATACACCAATAAAGCTTACTTGGGGATCAGAGGACAGAGCCAGCCACTAAATTAGACATAGAGGTCAGGCAGTGGTGGCACACACCTTTAAATCCTATCACTCAGGAGGCAGAGATCCATCTGGATCTCTGTGAGTTCAAGGCCACACTGGGCTACATGAGAGAAACAGAACCAGGTAGTGGTGACACAAGCTTTTAATCCCAGGAAGTAATATGGCAGGACACAGAAATGTATATAAGGTGTGAGGAAACAGGAACTCGCTCTCTTGAGGCTGAGGATTTCGTAGAGGTAAGCTAGTCACTGGCTGTTCTGCTTCTCTGATCTTTCAACTTTCACCCCAATATCTGACTCTGGGTTTTTTTTATTATAAGACCTTTTAAGATTTGTGTTATAAGGAACTGTCACACTAATTTCCATAGGGGCTATAAGAGTTTGCACTCCTATCAGCAATGTATTAATGTTCCCATTACTCTATATTCTTGCCAACATGTGCTGAGTACTGTCTTTGTTTTATTGATCATTGCTATTCTAATTAGACACATACTTTATTTAAAAATATAAACTCCATTTCTTTTTTTCAATACAGGAATGGCAAAATACACGATATTCAAGAACGTGGCCTCCAGAGCTTTTCTAAACTATGTATGAATGAATGAGTGTTGCATGTGGTCGGAATAATATATGAACTCAAAAGTTCTAGATTGGTCTATAATGTTGTCAAGCGGAGAAAATAATAAAGTCATCAAAATATTATCACACTTGAAACTATTTAACTAAATCTAAAATTTGGAGGCAAATAATTCCAACAAACTATGTGTTCTTGTTGCAGCTCTTCAGCTATCCTCAACATGGAATGCCTTGTTTCCAGCACCCATCTAGATCATGTGTGACTGTTGCTTGACACTTTATAGAACACTCTGTATTATTATAGTACCAGCATTGTTTCAACATATGCTTTTAATGGGTCATTAATTTGGCATTGTAGAAGTAAAAGAAGAAAGAATTACAAAGAATGAATAAGAAATTAGTTGATGTACTGGGTGTTTTTTTTTTGTTGTTGTTATTTATTTTTTGTTTTGGTTTTTCGAGGCAGGGTTTCTCTGTATAGCTAGCTATACAGAGACTCTGTAGCCCACACTGGCCTTGAACTCACAGAGATCCACCTGCCTCTGCCTCCCGAGGGCTGGGATTAAAGGCATGTGCCACCACTGCCCAGCTTGTACTGGGTGGTTTTATGTGTCAAATTGACATAAGCTAGAGTCATCAGAGGAAGGAGCCTCAGCTGAGGAAATGCCTCCTTGAGATTCAGCTGTAAGGCACTTTCTCATTTAGTGATCAATGCGGCAGGGTGCAATCCCCGAACCCTGGTCCTGGTTTCTACAATATGGTGAACTGAGCAAGCAATAGGAAGCAAGCCAGTAAGCAGCACCCCTTTCATGGCCTCTGCATCAGCTCCTGCCTCTGGGTTCCTGTCCTGTTTGAGTTTCTGTCCTGAATTACTTCAGTGATGAACAGCAATGCTGAAGAAGTGTAAGCCAAATAAACCCTTTCATCCTCAACTTGTTTTTCTTTTTGGTCATGGTGTTCCATCGCAACGATAGAAACCCCTAACCAGGACAGTAGATAAAAGATTATTTTCATTGAAATATGTTAGAGCCTGTGGTAAAGTCAGTGAAAATGAAGTTTATGGATAATATTTGTTCACCATCTCTAACAATGAATCAAAGCCAACATGAAAGTTACTGCCATCTCTGAGGAAGAGATAAAGATATTGTGAACCTGGCTTTCTATAGCGGGCATCAATTTATCATCCATGAACATATGCCTTCATTGAAATGCTTTGTTCTTACAAAAATATCCTTATAGGGTATTCATAATTGGCCATATATATTTGCCAACTATATGCTGTAACATCAAAGTCAGAACTATGGAATATTAGAGGATTAGGAAATGTCCAAAAGACAGCTAGCATGAAGGAAGGCAGAAAAGTACCGAGTGACCTTCAATAGATGTTACTTACTAGGCACCCACTTTTTAGAGTGAAACTCAGGTCCAACGGTGGTTAAGGAAGAATAAATAAAGTCTTAATTACAAAAAGAGCATAAGCAGAATTAGATATATACTTAAGTGACAGAAAAGGACTGTAGGTTAAGGCATCAGTGGTAGAATGCTTTTTAATCCCTGTGGATTTTATATTAAAGCTGACAAAATAATTAGATGATATTCAAGGCTCATGGACAAGGTTTCTAGTAATAATGTAGTAGTTTACATTAAGTCAATCCTCATGAAGTTAACACTAGATCTGTGGAAACATCTCAACAACAGATAACTGAAACAATCTCTGGCAAGAATAAAATATAAGAAAATCAATATACTGAAAAGAAAGGCAATTTGAACCCCATAAAGAATTACTATCATGTGATCACTGGACACTCAGTGTCCAATTTAATCACTGGGCCAGAAGGATTATTGAAAGTTGGGTTTTGAAGAGCCTATGGGAGAGAATGGCTGTCAGAAAAAAATTAGAGGTGATATAGGAAAGTAGGGAATGGACAGATTTATGTCAGATTGACCTGAATTGACCAATCTAATCTAATAAGTGAACCATTATCCTAGCATATATTACATGCATTATGTGGCACATTACAGAGTTCTTTGAGATATGTTATTTCTTAACAATTCCTTATCCAGATGTTCCTATTTTCATTTTACAACCTAGAATATATTGTATAAGAATCAGCCTCCTCAGAGTCATATCACACATAAGTGGTCAGACTAGTAGTTAAATTCTGGTCTTCAAATTCCAAATTGCAGCACAATTTTCACAATAGCACAGAAAAATTGAAGTGTAGTTAGACATATCAAAATTAAGCTGCTTGAAGCCAAAGACAAGAAACAATCTTGAAATCTCTGAAGAGGAAAAATGACACATTATTACATAGCGAAAGACAACATGAATTACCATGATTGTCTCATCAGAAAATACATAGGTGAGATTCAGTAGAATAACATAATATTTATTAGAATAAAATAATAATTTTTAAAGAAACACTAACCCAAAATTCTACATTTATTGAAAATATTCTTTATTGGTGTTGTTTTATATTATGTCATTAGAAGGAAAATAAAACAAATTTTCTTACAGTATGCTTTGTATAAAATGTGGCACAAAAGATTTAGTTAGGAGAAAATGATACCAGAGTATAACTTGCATCTTTAATTAATGAGTAAATTAGAAATGATAATAATCTAAGAAACTAAAATACTTTTCTAATTGTATCAAATATATACAAGTATGTGAAGTAAATATTACAAAATGAGAACTTTCATTGCATATGCATCTAATATTTATGACACCTGGAACAGAAGGGGAACTGGGTCGTGAGAGATGTTTGTATGGTTTCAAGCTGTCTACTGTTAAAGTGAAGCTAGGTAATATTAACTCCAGCTGAGTTGTAAAGGTTGTGAAGACAGAGACTGAATATTTAATGAAGAGGAAAGGACCATTATACTGCATCCTAAGGGCACACTTTATATACAAAGTTTTAGCTAGACTGAAACTAAATAAGATAAAACAAATATACTATGCTAACAATAAAAAAGTTTAAGTGAAAAAATTCATATGGAGTAAAGTATAAGTCAAATGTGGCCATTAACAAAAATATGACTTTGTAATAAAAAGTAACAGTAACATGTGGAACAAAATAATAATTATAAATATATTAGTGTCTGATAACAAAGTACTAAATTTCAAAGAAAAAAGAGAGGTGTTAGGAATCATGGTAGGGGATTTTGACATTCTTCTTTCAGGATAATAGGATAACTAGGAAAAACAAACAAAGAAACAAAAACCCCAATAGATAAAGAAGAGAAAGATAAATTTATCAACCTTCTAATGGCATTTAGAGAACATCCAATAATTACACAAACCCACCTTCCCCAGTGTGTACTACATGTCCACCAAGAAAGGCCTTAGGCTGGGCCTCAATTACTATTTTATTTTATCAGAATTCAAAGAATAAATTCTTGCAGAGTATTTTTTCTTACAGCAAAGGAATTATACTATAATTCCATAAAAATAAGCCATCTAAGAAAAATCTCACCTGGATTTGAGACAGCATGCTCCTAAATGACTCACAGACCAGTAACAACACAACAGAGAAGGTCAGATGGCCCTGTGCACTGAAGCAGAGGAACGTGTATTGATCTACACCAGTTTAGGAAAGGAACATATGATAGCAAGATGGCAAAAATAATTTTGTTGATGGAGTATTTTGAACATGTAAGAAACATGGATATTTAAAAGGACTCCTATTGATAAAGGAATGAAATCATCATGAGGCACAAATATACAAGATTTAGATGTGTGTTTGTATGTATGTATGTATATATATATATATAATATACACACACATTATATATAGGAGACTGTGATGTCTTTAATATTGACTTATAAGAATTCTTTCTACATTCATTTATAGTAATAAATAATCTAGATAACTTCATTATTTAAAAAAGGACAAGAGCCTTTGAAATTGTTTTTATATCCAAATTAATGGTTTTAATTAACTGTAAATAAAAGAATGATAGTCCCATTCGTACTGATGGACGATTATTTTTAAAACTAATGAACCTGGAAGCAGATAAGACTAAATGATGAAGAATTTGTTTTAAACTATTTAATCTTTCCTACAGTATGAAGCTCTCGAGCCTTCTATATTTCCCCACAGCAGAGAAGTATATAATGATTTCATGTCTCAAGCTCAGGATATTTTTCCCTTGGCTCCCTGCTCAACATTATTTTTTTGTACTAATAACTGATACTTCCTAAGTATTTTGTGTCTTAACGTGCTATATTTGTATCTGTATTGTAGAGTAGCTGAGTTTTTTTTAATAAAGCTCGATAATGTTTTAAAAATATTCTCCTTTTATAAAAATGTTGAAAATTAGAACTCTTTTTCTTTTCTGCGTGTATTCAGTCCATTTGTGAAATGCCCTATTTGTAAATGGATATCTGGCATTCTGGTTTGAGAGAAAGAGAGAGAGAGAGAGAGAGAGAGAGAGAGAGAGAGAGAGAGAGAGAGAGAGCGCTAAGGGGAGAGAAAGAAAGGGAAAAGGGGAAGAGGGGTAGGGGAGAGCAGAAAAGGGAGGGGAGGGGACATGCAACTGCTTGAGAAAAGAGGGGTCATCATTAGAAATTAGAATATTTTTAATTATCTCTTAATGTGGTGTGTGGAGACACTGGTTTTACATTTACAAGATTTGAGATCATTTCAATAATATACAATAAAATTTCTTTTTAAAATTTCTCTTGTTCATGTATTACCAACACTACAAACACTATTTAAATTTCATAATAAGATCTTATTTGGTTTAATTGTTTTCTATTTTGCTTCTAAGACCTCTTTATCCCTGAATTCTTCCCACTCTCATAAAACTACATTAAAACTTTTTGTTAGTTCTAAGGTCAGCCAACAGTGTTTTGTAGGATTGTACCTATCATTAAGCAAAGTGAAATGTGAATTATTCATGAAAAAAATTTATTTAGCAGATAATTATGCTCTTTAGGGAATTGTTTTGTACTTTAGACTTGCTCCACTTCTTTGTCTGCCTTGCCATCTTATTGAATTTAAGGGATTGTTCTATGACAATGCACCTTTCCCACACATATCTGGAGGAAATTACCTACGTTGTAAATCCAATAAGTCTTTTATCTAAAAGTGACTTACTTATTCATTATACACATAATTGTATTGATGGAGATCCAAGGAGGTCCTTCTGTAAAGTTGGTAGGTGTCCTGGTATTTGAATTTAGTTTGCTAAAGGTATCTAAAATTTAATTCTGAACTCTTTCTGACTGTACTAAAATGATAATAACATAAACAAAGGAACATGACAAAGGTGTTCTAAAGATTTATATATTTTTCCTTCAGAAAAAAAATGAATAGAAAGCTTTTTCATCTCTGTCCCTTGATGTGCATATTTCCTCGTTTATATGACTATATTTTCTCTTATCAACAACATTTTCTCTTTCTTACCAATCTTTATCATATAAACCTTTGGACAATCAATTCAACAGATATTTATTGGATATGAAATACTTACTGTGCAGCAATCAATGTAAGGAGCCAGACTACATACCCAAGCCTAAGTTCAGGACCTCTGCTGTAGGGGCACATATGAAAGTAAATGGCAATTATAACACAGTGAAATAGCGGCAGAAGTTGTCAAAGGGCTTGAGAGGTGTGTGAGTGAAGAGTCCAGCAAATGTCTCAGAAAACTGCACAGAAGACCATGTTGGGCAAGTTTTAGCATGAACAAGATTAAAGTTCCCATTTTTCATTTATTTTCTTCAGAATGATTTTTCCTTGCAAATCGTAATCTTTGGTTAAGATGATACAATTAAAACCTAAAAATGTTCATAAACATGTAGTTAATACAGAGGTTTATGCAAAAGCTCTGGTACTGTATGCAAGAATCTATTGCTTTATAAGAAAAAAAAAGAAAAAAAACCTTCTCAATTATATTTGTAGTGTGATAAAATTATTAGTGCCCTCTTCATGAACATATTGTCTATCACCACCTTTACAGAAACAACACAGAGTTATATACTGTTGTGATATCTTGTCTACTCAACAGAGCTTGGTTGACTTGGAGCTAAATCACTCAAGGGATTGGTGAGTATCTTACAAGTAGATCAAAGTGTTTCAAATCTACATGTAATGCTATCTGCAGTACTGTACTGAGAGGTCATCTAACCTGCATGATGAGCACCTCTCTCTGGAAAGTATTCTGACACAAACCTTCTGCCTTCCATTTAACTGTACAAAAATAGTCAATCTGAGACACAGTTCTGCAAACCCACACATAATGAGCTCCAGCTATTAAAGCTAGCACATCCCACTGCCGTGATATTGCCACACGTATTTGCTGTCCTGAAAATATTAGTAAGGCTGCTCAAAGCTCCTGCAGAATAAAACCTGTTCTAATATTATTATTGTTATTTATTATAAGTGTAAATTTTTTGAAATTGAATTTTAGAAAAATCTAAAAGTAATGTGGATATATGGCTATATGTCATAATTTTATTCATGCAAATTATTTAGATTAAAATGAATATTTTTTTCACATTGAGAAATAATGAAACTTGAATTTTATGAATAAAGAGAAAAACCAGAGTACTACAGATAAAATTTTAAGACTCTATATAAGAAAAACGTTTACATTTTATCAATTTTCTTCATAAAAACAATCGGCCTTTTTTATGGAAATAGGGTTTGGGGATTTCAGACTGATTATTAGAATATTCTAACATGTCTTTTTTGTATGGAACCAGCACATTCTACATGCTAGGTAAGCACTCAACCAACAGAGCAATTTTCTCAGTCTGGTAATGTCTCTTATTGAGTAGGGGGAAAAAGATAAGATGATAACTAATGTTTGGTTTTACATTTGAAACTATATTGAGGAATTTGTTTCCATATCAGAAAAGATAAATAAGTGGTATAATATCTTCATCTTTTAAAAACATATGAATGAAGTTTTTTGGATACAAAGTATAATTCAAGTATATAGTATATGTATTTTGATTTTGGGACTTCATTCCGAGACTATTGTCTAAGAAGCAACTTAAGGAAAGTGTCTCTAGCAATCCTACAACTTTCCTAATGGGTACCTGTTTTCTGTGTGAACTCTAGTCTGTGAGCCATAGTGTCTCCCAGTAACACACACAGGCTTTTTGCTGGACAAAAGACTATTCTGACATTTATTCCTTCTGGGTCTCTTGAAATGAATAGTCATTTCCTCAATAAAATAAACATTTTCACTATATTTACTAAGGTGTTCTTTCAATTTGGTGTATACTCAAAGACTGTCTGTAGAGCATAGGTATAAAGAATTTGCAACCAAAATTCATGCTTTCTATTTCCCATTAAAATGTCAACGTTTTACACTTGACTGTAGATGACTGAGATAGTACTAACTTTAAAAAAAAATCAGTTGTGAATATTAAACATTTGTACATCTGATGGCAGAAAAATGATCACAGTAAGATAAGAATTGGCTGGATGCTTCAGAATAAATGATTCAAGCATTTTCCGGAAAGTCTGGGGAAAACAGAGGTCAAGCATGAAAAGCTGATAATGAGAAAGTGAAATAGTCAGTCCTTATCAGATTCATTATCTAGGCACAAAAACTCCTGTGAAAAGCCCTGTTAGCAATCAATGAATATTGGCCTTTGCCCCAACAATCCGTCTTCTGAGAACAACTGTAGGTGTCTCAATTTGAGATCATGAGAAAAGCAAATGTAAAGGTAAGGACTTATTTTTTAAAAAGAACAAGAAGATGAAGTCCTCGTGTGTGTGTGTGTGTGTGTGTGTGTGTGTGTGTGTGTGTGTGTGTGTGTGAAAGTTTACACCTTTGTTTGTCATCTTAGAAATGTGGGCATATACAAGAATAAGAATGGTTAATATGCTCTTGTAAGACCACCCTGTACTCTTTACACTCACACATACATACACACTGCTTTTTTTTGAAAATAGTTTTTTTTCTTTCTCACAGAATATACTTGATTACAGTTTCCCCTACTTATACACTACTCAGCTCGGCCCCCCCCCCCAAAAAAAACAACCCCATCAACCTCTTTTCTGTCTCTCTTTAGGAAACAAACAGGCCTCTAAGGGATAATAATATAAAACAAAAAACTAACATCTAGGAATTGGACAAAACAAACAACAGGAGGAAAAGAGCCCAAGAGAAGGTACAAGAAACAGAACCATTCATTCACACTCTTGGGAATTCCATAAAAACACTAAACTGGAAGCCATAATACATAAATGAATGACGTGTAGGGTAAGGAAAGAGAAGAAAATGTATATAAATAAAAGAAAAGAAAATACTTTAATGATAATAATACATTTAAAAGAAGGCAAATTCATGACACAACATTATGAGACAAGGAACCTCAAAAGATGCTTTTGAGTTTGTTTTCTGTTGGCCATCTACTGCTGAGCATGCAGTCTACCCTTAGAGTAGTTTGTTTCACAGAAAGACTCCCTTGGAAGGAACCAAATATTCATTTGCAAGTGGTTGTCAATTGGAGATTGGTTCTGGGTTAGGCATGATGGTTAGGCATGTGTCCATTCTTCCTTTCAGCTCTAGGATCCCATCTGGTGCAGATTCATCCAGACCCAACGCATGTTGTATCAGTCTCTGTGAGCTCATATATACTTGATTATACTGATTTAGAGGGCCTTGTTTTCTGAGTGTCTTAAAATCATTTAGCTCTTACATTCTCTCTGCCTCTTCTTGCAAGGGCTTACCTGAGTCCTGAAGGGAGGGATTTGATGAAGACATTCCATGTAGAGCTGAGTGCTATATGGTCTCTTACTCTCTATATAATGTCTGGCTGCGGATCTTTGTATCTGTTCCTATCTACTTCAGGAGAAAGCTTCTCTGATGATGGATGAGCAAGGCACTGATCTATAAGTATAGTAGAATGTCATTAGGAGTCCTTTTTTTGCTATATTTTGTTTTGGTCTGAACAGTAGTACTTGGTTTTATCCACTAGATGTCTCAGCTTCTCAGTCACCCAAACAGTATCGAATGTGGGTTCCATCTCATGGACTGGGCCTTCAGTCAAATCAAATATTGGCTGCTGCTCCCACAACTTCTGTGCCACCAGTACACTAGTGTATCTCTTAAGCAGGACATCACTGTGGATCAAAGGTTTTGTGGCTGGGTTGTGGTTTGTTTCTCCTTTGGTAACATGCAGAGTACCTCCCTATTCCAAAGACACCAGCATGTAGGAGAGAAGGGTCTATGTAGCCACCAACAGCTCTACTTCTTCATATTCAATGAGTTGTGTAGATGTTGTCTTCAGCAATACAGCCTTAACATCATTTTGTGAAGAGCAACCAATAGCCTTGGCAATAGCCTGGTTGGTTGGTTTGTTTGTTCTGAAGTTCCCATGGGACCCCTTTGGTCACCAATACAATTGGATGTAACCCAATCCCGGTACTAGAGGCTTCATTTGGTGACAAGAGAAGACAAGTTGGGACACTATGCCCCATTACTGGGCAATTTCAATGAGACAGCCTTTATATGTGTATATAGTTTAGGAAGCACCTAATGCACTACATTTTCATACTGACTCTCAAATGGCCCTTAATTTTGTCTGTCTCTCTCCATGTTCCCTAGCTCATCCCCCTTTTCATCCCCCCCTCCACTTGATCCTCCCTTCACAGTCTCATCCACACCTATCTAAAACTATCTTTTATATTTCCCTTTCCTAAGGAATTTTTTTCTATCCCTTGCTTCCCAGTCCCTTACTCTGAACCTAACCTCTGCAGTTCTACAGATTGTAGATTGGTTATCATTGACTCAATATCTAATATCCACATTAAGCAGACACATATAATATTTATCGTTTTTTTGTCTGGGATAACTCACTCAGAATGATTTTTTTTCCACATGTTTCCCTGCTAATTTCATTATTTCATTGTTTTTAACATCTGGGTAATATTCCACTGTGTAAATCTACATTTCATTAATCCTTTCATGTGTTAAAGGACATCTAGGCTGCTTCCTATTTCTGGCTATTATGAATAGAGCAGCAGTGAACATGGTTGAGAAAATGTCCCTGTGGTAGGACGAATATCCTCTGGGTATATGCCTACAAGTCCTATAGCTGGATCTTGGGATAAATTGATTCCCATGTTTCAAAGGAACAACCACACTGATTTGCATAGTAGCTGTACCAATTTGTACATTTTCCAGCAATATATGAGTGGTCCCCTTACACCACACCCTTGCCAGCCTGAGCTGTCTCTTGTTTTATTGATCTTAGCTATTCTGACAGATGTGAGATGAAATACCAAAGTAGCTTTGATTTGCATTTTCCTGATGGCTAAGGATGCTAAACATTTCTTTAAATGTTTCTAAGACATTTGAGTTTTCTCTTTTGAGAATTTTCTGCTTAGGTCTGTATCACATTTTTAATTGGGTTATTTGTTTTCTTAATATCTAGTTTTAAATTAATGATGTAGATTTGGTAAAAAAATTCCTATTTTTGTAGGCTGCTGCTTTGAGTTTTTTGTTTGTTTGTTTTGTTTTTGTTTAATTTTTATTTACATCATGCCTTCCAATCCCACCCACCTCCACCCCCACCCCAAAATAAATCAAAATAAAATTTGAGAGAAAAAGAGGGGAAAAAAATGAAGAAGGGGAAATCTCATGTGACATTGTGAGCCATGCAGGTATTTATCAAAAAGAATCACTGGTCTGGTTCCGGGGCCCTGATCTCTGCTGTACCATTGCACTCTCACTAAGACTCTTCCATTGCTGCCCTGTGTCAAGAAGATCTTGCAGACCTTGGTCCACAGTGCTGACACCTGCCATGCTCCAGAAGATCACAGATAGGGTGGATGATGGCGTGGGACAAAACATAGCACTTGTTCTGTGACTAGGTAGACGCAGGGTTGGTCAGCCTGCCAACTCTCCCCAGTCTTTACTACCAGGATAGAATATCTAGCATTGTCCTGGGTACTTCTGCCCTTGCAAGGATGAGCAAGGGGCAGGGCCAGTTCTGCTTTTATGACTTCAGAGCCAGTTCTCCCACCTGCTTCAAGCATTGATGGACAGTTGGGGGACACCTCTCCCATACCTGTGCCACCCTTAATGGGGACAACTTTCCCATGCTCACAACATTGGGGCTGGCTCACCCACACCTCTGCCAACAGGGTCAGCTCTACTGTGTTGTCCAGGTGAGGTGCAGGGCCTGCTCTCCTGAGTGGTGTGCTGCTTTGTTTTAATGATGATGTCCTTTGCCACAAGCAAGCTTCTCAATTTTATTAATTTATTAATTGTTTTTTATGCCTGTGAATATTTCATGATACTATTTTTTAAAAGTCTAGTAATATTCCATTGCATAAATGTACCACATTTTCTTTATCCTCTCTTCTGTTGAGGGATATCTAGACTGTAGATGTAACCAACTGTTTTATTAAATAAAAAACACAGAACCAATGCAAGGAAGAAAGCCAAGAGGTCAGAGCTAAGAGCTAAAACCTTACCCTTCCTCCTGCGGTGGTCCTACCTCTCCGAACCAGAGCTACTTCCTGTGTTAAAGTCCTTATATAGAGTTTCTGTTCTGCCTTCTCATTGGTTGTAAACCCAACCACATGACTGCCTCATCACAGCCTGTCTGTATAGACCTCCAGGTGTTCCGTGGTTGGTATTGAGATTAAAGACATGTGTATCCAATGCTGGCTGTATCCCTGAACACACAGAGACTTATCTAACTCTGCCTACCAAGTGCTGGGACTACAAGCTTATGCCACCACCACCCTGCTTTCCTATGGCTTGCTAATAGCTCTAACCCCCAGGCAACTTTATTTATTAACATACAAATAACATGTTAGTACAAAAGAAAATATCACCATATTTTCCAGTTTCTGGCTATTAGTAATAAAGCTGCAGTGAGCATAGTTCAGCAGGTGTCATTTTGCAGGATGGAATGTCTTTAGGGTATATGACTAAGAGTGCTCTTGAGGTAAATTGATTCCAAATTTTGAGGAACTGCCATATTGATTTCCATAATGGCTGTACAAGTTTGTACTCCTACCAGCAATGGATGAGTGTTCCCTTTATTCCATATCCTCAAGAATATTAACTGTCACTTGTGTTATTGACCTTAGCCATTCTGATAGGTGTACTATGGAATATCACAGTAGTTTTGATTTGCATTTCCCTGACGGTTAAGTGTCTTGAACATTGTTTTTCTGAGCTATTTGAGTTTCCTCATTTGAGAACTCTTTGTTTAAAACTGTACCCCATTTATAATTGGATCATTTGGTAGCTAGTTTCTTGAGTTCTTTATACATTTTGGATATGAGTCCTGTATTACATGTTAAGTTGGCAAAAAAACTTTTCACATTCTGTAGGCTGACACTGTCCAAATTACAAATGTCATAGTGTGCTTTGCCTTACAAAAGCTTTTCATTTTCATGATATTTATTTCCTGATATTAATTGTTAATTATTGTGTCTTTACTATCATTGGAAGTCCTCTCCAATGAGTTCAAGGCTAGTGTCCATCTTCTCTTCTATCAGGTTCAGTGTGTCTGGTTTTACATTGTGGCCTTTGACCCATTTGTATTTGATTATTACACAGGGTGATAAGGATGAGTCTATTTTGATACTTCTACATGCAGACAAACAATTTGACCAGCACCATTTGTTGAAAATGCTATCTCTTCCTCAGTGCGTATTTCTGTATTGTTTCTCAAAATACAAGTGTTCAAAGTGTGTGGATTTATATAGGCAATCAATTTCATTCCATTGATCATCGCGTTTGGTTTTGTGCCAATACCATCTTGTTTTTATTACTGTTGCCCTCTAGTACAAATTTAAATTGAGAATGGTGAGACCTCCAGAATTTCTTTTATTGTTCAGGATAGTTTTATCTATCCTAGGTTTTTTGTGTGTTTCCATATGAAGTTAAGAATTGTCCTATCAAGATCTGTAAAGAATTGTGGTGGAATTTAATGGGGGTTGCATTGAATCTGTAGATTACTTTTGGTCTGATGGCCATTTTTACTGTTAGTCCTACCAATCCTTGAGCAAGGGAGTTATTTCCATCTTCTGATATCTTCTTCAATTTCTTTCTTCAAAGATTTGAAGTTTTTGTCATACAAGTTTTTCAATTGCTTTGTTTGAATTACCCCAAGATATTTTATATTATTTGAGGTTATTTTGAAATGTGTTCTTTACCTGATTTGTTTCTCAGTCTATTTACCATTTGTGTTTAAGAGGGCTACTAATTTTTGTGTGTTAATTTTATATCCACCTACTTTGCTGAAAGTGTCACCTATGGGACATCCTTGAGGGAATTTTTAGTGACTCTTATGTACATTATCATATTATCGGCAAAGAAATATATTTTAACTTCTTCCTTTCCAATTTGCATACTCTGGATCTCTTTCAGTTGTTTTATTGCTCATGCTAGAACTTCAAGTATTATATTGAATAGAGGTAGAGAGAATTGCTTTGAGTCTCCATTTAATTTGGTGTTGGCTATAGTACTACTGTAAATTGCCTTCATTATTTTTAGGTATGTAACTTGTATCCCTAATCTCTGGAGGACTTTTATCAAGAAGGGTGTTAGATTTTGTCAAAGATCATTTCTCCACTCAATGAGATGATCATATGTGTTTTTTCCTTTTCTGTTCATTTATTTGGTGGTTTTCAATTATTGTTTTTTGTATATTGAACCATTCCTGCATCTCTGGAATGAAGCCTACTTGATCATCATGGATGATCTTTTTGATGTGCTTTTGGATTCAGGTTGCAAGTATTTTATTGAGTATTTTCGCATCTATGTTCATGAGGGAAATTGGTCTGTAATTGTCTTTGTTGTATCTTTATGCGATTTGGATATCAGGGTAACTGTGGCCTTACAGTTCCTTCTATTTGTTTGTGGACTAATTGGAAGAGTATTAGTGTTAACACCTCATTGAAAGTCTGGTGGAATTCTGAACTAAAACCATCTGCCTCTGGAACTTGTTTTGCCTGGGAGATATTCAATTACTCTTCCTATTAACATATGTGGTGGTGGTCTATTTAACTTGTTTATCTGATCTTGATTTAACTTTGGTAAGGGATACCTATCAATGTAATTATTTCCTTTAGATTTTTCAATTTTGTGGCGTACAGGCTTTCAGAGTATGACCTTATGATTCTATGGATTTCCTCTGTATCTGTTGTTACATGACCTTTTTTTGTTTCCGATTTTGTTAATTTGGATGTTATCTATCTTTTAGTTATATAGGATAAGGGTTTGAATATCTTGATTTTTCCAAAGAACCAAGTCTTTGTTTCATCAAAGTGTTATATTGTTTACTTTATTTCTATTTTATTGATTTCAGCCCTCAGTTTGATTATTTCTTATCCTCTACTCCTCTTGGGTGTGACTACTTCATTTTGTTCTAGAGTTTTCAGGTGTGGTGTTCAGTTCCTAGTATTATATCTCTTCAGTGTTTTTTTTTGGGGGGGTATGTTTGTTTGTTTATATGTAGACACTTAGTGCTATGAACTTGCCTCTTAAAACCTCTTTCACTGTTTTCCGTAAGTTTGGATGTGCTGTGTATTCATTTTCATTAAATCCTTCAAAAGTATTTCTTTCTTTCTGTCTTGACTCATTTTTCATTCAGTAGTGAGTTGTTCAGATTCCATGAGCTTGTAAGCTTTCTGTTGTTTCTGTTGTTGATTAATCTGCAGTGGTCCAATAGGATGCAGGGAATTATTTCAATTTTCTTGTATCATTTGAGTCTTCCTTTGTGTCCAAATATGTTTTCAATTTTAGATGAAATTCCTTGAAGTGCAGAGAAGAAAGTGTATTCTTTTGTGTTGGGGTAAAATGCCCTAAAAATAACTCTTAGGTGTACTTGGTTTATAATGTCTGTTAATTCTAGTATCTCTCTATTTTGTTTTTTGTCTAGATCACTCATACGTTAGTGATGGTGGGGTACTGAAGTCTCACATGATCCATGTGTGATTATCAGTATATAATTTAAGCTATATTAGTGGTTATTGTATGAACTAGGTGCCCTTGTATTTGGGACATAGATGTTAAGAATTAAAATGTCATCTTGATGGATTTTTCCTTGATGAGTCTGTAGTGTCCTACACTATCTCTTCTGATTGATTTTGGTTTGAAGTCTATTTTGTAAGATATTAAAATGGCTATATTAGCTTGCTTCTTAGGTCCATTTGATGGGATATCTTTTTCTAATCCTTACCATGAGGTAATGTCTATTCTTAATGTTGTCGTGTGTTTCATAGATGCAGAAGAAGAATGGATCTGGTTTTGCATCCATTCTGTTACTCTGTGTATCTTTATTGGGGAAATTAAGACCATTGATATTGAGAGATGTCAATTACCAATGATTGTTGATTCCTGTTATTTTGTTGTTGCTTGTGGTTGTGATCCTGGTGGTGGTTGTAGTGGTCTGTGTGTGTGTGTGTGTGTGTTTCCCTTCTTTTGATTTTGCTGATCTGAGATTATTTATTCCCTGTAGCTGAAATTTTCTCTGGTCCTGCCCAGCCCCACAGACCCTGCAGCCACTTATAAAATAATCACTCAGAAGCTTATATTAATTAAAACTGCTTGTCCATTAGCTCAGGCCTGCTACTGACTAGCTCTTACATTTAAACTCAGCCCATTTCTGTTGATCTATATGTTGCCACGTGTTCCACGGCTGTACCTGTGTACCTGTGGCTGTTACATGCTGCTCTCTGAATGGCAGGCTGGTGTCTGCTGACTCAGCCTTTCTATTCCCAGAATTCTCCTCTCTGCTTATCCCGCCTATATTTCCTGCCTGGCTACTGGCCAATCAGTACTTTATTATCAACCAATCAGAGCAACACATATTCATAATGCACAGAAAGACATCCACAGCAATTCCCTGTGTTTTCATGAGTATAGTTAAACTCCTTAGATTGCAATTTTCTTCCTAGCACCTTCTGTAGGGATGAATATTGTTTAAATTGGGCTTTATTGTGTAATATCTTGTTTTCTCCATCTATAGCAATTGAAAGTTTTTCTGGGTATAGTAGTCTGGGCTGGTATCTGTGGTTTCTTAGAGTTTGCAGCACATCTGCCTAGGCCTTTCTGTCCATTAGAGTCTTCACTGAGAAGTCAGGTATAATTCTCATATGTTTGTTCTATATGTTATTTGATTTTTTTCCCTTGCAACTTTTAATATTCTTTCTTTTTTCTGTATGTTTAGTGTTTGGATGTTTTTGTGTCATGAAGTTCTTTCGTAGTCCAATCTCTTTGTGTTATGGATGCTTCTTATAGCTTTATAAGGATATCCTTCTTTAGATTAAGAAAAAGAAATTTTCTGTGAGTTTGTTGAAAATATTTTCTGGACCTTTGAGCTAGGATTCTTCTCCTTCCTCTATTCCTATTATTCTTGGGTTTAATATTTACGTAGTGTCCCAGATTTCCTAGATATTGTCTGTCAGGAATTTTTAAGATTTAACATTTTTGACTGATATATTCATTTCTTCTATCATATCTCAGTGTTTGAGCTTCTTTCTCCTATCTCTTGTACTCTGTTGGTGAAATTTTCCTCTGTAGTTCCTGTTCAAATTCCTAATTTTTTTTATTTCTAGAATTTCCTCAGTATGTGTTTTCTTTATTAATTCTATATTCAGTCTCAGGTTTTGAACAGTTATTTTTTTTGTTTCCTTTCATTTTTTGTTTGTGTTTTCCTGGGTTTCTTTAGTGATTTATTCATTTCCTCCTTAAGGACTTCTATCATCTTCATATATCTTTTCCTTATGCTTCTGCTAAGTTGGAATATTCAGGGACTGCTATGGTAGAGTAGCTGGGCTCTAGTGGAAACATGTTGTGCTGGCTGCTATTGATTGGGTTTTAATGCTGGCATCTAGGCATCTGAGATTGAGATGATTATAGGTCTAGGTGCTGATTTCTGGATTTGTCTTTGTTAGGTGGATATTTTTTCCTTGGTTTCTGTTTCATCTCTGGATTTTGAGGGAGTGTGTTGCCTGTTAAAAATTTTGTTTGGATCTGATAATTGTGACCACTGGGGGGTTCCAGATAAAATAGAAATGTGTTTCTGGGTATTGGGAGATGACAGTTAGGAATGGGGACATTTAGGGTCTGCTCTAGCACTGGAAATGAGACTAGGTATTAAATGTAGAGGAACAGGAGGGAGGGGAGATCTACAGAGAGCCTGTCTGCTTCCCTGGTAGGAGTGGATTAGCAGGAGTTGGGGGTCAGGGGGAAAAGCAACACGTGGAGAGAGGGAAGTTAGGAGACTTCCCATGGAGTCCACAGGAGATGGGAATGAGGGGCAGGGAAGGCTGCCACAGGTGCTCTGCTGCAGAGGAAGGCTGCCACAGGTGCTCTGCTGCAGAGGAAGGCTGCCACAGGTGCTCTGCTGCAGAGCTGAGACTGGGGGATTAGATAGGAGGTGGGTAACGGAGGGAGAAGAGGGCTGCAGGCAGCCTGTCCTGTTTCCTTCCAGGCGTGCTTGTCATTTTTATACAGGAAGGCTGGCAATTTTTGATGTAAATTTATATCCTGATACTTTGATGAAATTGTTTATCAACTGTAGGAGTTTCCCAGTGGACTTTTTGGGGTCACTTATATATGCTATCATAACATTTTCAAATAAAGATAAATTGACTTCTTCCTTTTTAATTTGTATACCCTGGATTTTCTTTACTTTTCTTACTGCTCTAGCTAAGACTTCAAGCACTATATTGAATAGGTATAGAGAGTGTGGAGAGCCTTACCTTGTGCTTTTAGTGAAATTGATTGGATTTACTCTCCAGTTAAGTTGATGTAGGCTATAGGATTGCTATAAACTGGTTTTATTATGTTGAGCTGTGCATTTCTAATCTCTTCAGGACTTTAACATGAAGTTTTGGGTTTTGTCAAAGGCCTTTTCTCCATCTAATGAAATGGTCTTTAGGCTTTGTCTTTCACTGTGTGTATATGATAGATACCTTTATGGATTTATCTATGTTGAACCATCCCTGCATCTCTGGGATGAATTCTACTTGATCATAGTGGATTATGTTTTTGATGTATTCTTGGATTTGGTTTGTAAATATTTTAATAAGAATATTTGAATCTATGATCATAAGGCAAATTGGTCTGTAATTTTCTTTTCTTTTTTTTCTTTTTTTTTGTTGAGATTGTGGTTTGCCTATTTTGTAGAATAGTTTGAGGAGAATTTGCATTATTTCCTCTTTGATTATTTGATAAAATTCTGAGTTAAAAAATTCTGAGTTAAAACAATCTTTCCTTGGGCCTTTTTTTTTTCTTTTTTGGTTGGTAGACTTCTAATTATTGCTTCTGTTTTCACAGTGGTTATATGACTGTTTAAAATGATTGTCTCATTTTTATCTAATCTAACTTTGGTATGTGGTATATATATAGAAAATTATCCATTTCTTTTTGATTTTCCAATATTTTATACTATAAGCTTTTAAAATATCTATGTTTCTCTGGATTTCCTCAGTGTCTGTTATGTCCCCTGTTCGTTTCTACTTTTGTTCATTTGGATAGTCTCTCTGCTTTTTCATTTATGTGGATAAAGTTTTGCCAATCTTGTTGATTTTCTCCAAGAACCAACTCTTTGTTTCCTTAATCCTTTGCATGTCTTTGTTGTTGTTGTTTTGTTGTTTTGATTTTAATGATTTCAGCCCTGGATTTTATTTTCTTCTTTCTGTTGACTCCTTTTGGGTGTGATTTTATGTTGTTGTTCTTGAGATTTCAGGTGTGTTGTTCAGTTACTAGAATGATATCTCTCCAGACTTTTTCTTGTAGGCATTTAGTGCCTCTTAGAACTATGTTCATTTGTCCTTTGAATTTGAGTATGTTGTGTATTCATTATCATTTTTTTCTAGAAAGTCTTTAATTTTTTTCTTGAGCATTTTCATTCAGTAGTGACTTGTTCAGTTTCCATGAATTTGTAAGCTTTCTCTTGTTTCTATATAGCTTTAGACTGTGGAGTTGTAACAAGATGTAGGGTGTTATTTCAATTTTCTTGTGACTGTTGAAATTTGTTTTGTTTCCAAGTAGTGGTCAATTTTTGAAAAAGTTCTGTAGGGTGCTGAGAAGAAAGTATGTTCTTTTCTGTTTGGGTAAAATGTTCTGTTGGATCTAATAGGTCCACTTCATTTACAAAGTCAGTTAGTTCCAGCATTTCTGTTTATTTTTGTCTGGATGACCATTTGTTGGTGACAACGGGGTGCCTCTTTCATATTTTAAGGTCTTTTTTGTGCTTCAGCTATGTCGCAATACTCAGTGCCTGCTGAAGCATTGGTGCTGGGCTCTAGTGTATGCACACTGTCCTGACTGTAATTGATTGTGATGTGATGCTGTTGTCTGGGCACCGGGGTTTGGGAAGATTATAATTTGAGGTGATGATATCTGGTTTTGTTGGGCGGGTGTTTTGATGCTTGGCTTCTGTTTCCCTTTCTGGTTTCATTGTTTCATTTTTGTTGTTGTTTTTAGAGCCAGGGTTTCTCTGTGTAACATCTCTGGCTTTCCTTGAACATGCTTTGTAGACCAGGCTGGCCTTGAACTCACAGAGATCCAATTGCCTTTGCCTCCCAAGTGCTGGAATTAAATAAATGCACCACCACTGCCAGCACCATTTCTAGTTTTTAAGATAATATGGTGGCTGTGTATTTCCTGGTAGAAATTCTTCCAGGGTCATGACAGGTCTGGCCACTGAGCAATCTGGGTAAAATGTGTTCCTAAGCTGACACATAGGAATGAGGATTGGCTAGGGAAGGGGAGCTGAGGAAGTCACAGGAAGGATAAAAGTCCGGATTTCCACCAAGATCAGCTTAGTCCCCTGGGAACAGGAGAATAATGTGAGGTGAGGCCACCACCAGTTGTCTGTTACAGAGCTGGGGTAAGAGTGAGAAGATTGGCTATGGAGGAGCAGAGAGAAAGTGCATCTTACTTACCTCCTTTGCAGGCATACCTCCTTTGCTTGACAGGCTTCTTTGATTCCTAGAGGAACACTGCTGGAGCTGGGGGTTAGAATCCTAGGAAACCAGGAAAAGCATCCCATTTTCAATAGTGTAAAAAGTAAACTATATGAGAATAAACCTACTGAAGGAAGTAAAATAACTCTATGACAAAGACTTTAGAACACTGATAAAAAAAATCAAAAAAGACACCAGAAGACGGAAAGAGCTCCTGTAACTTGAATTGCTAAATGGTCTTAATAATAAAAAAAACAAAAACAGCAACAACAAAAAAAAATTAAAAAAAAAAAAACGGAACAAGATATTCATCCAGGGTGAGATGCTGAAAGATCAGAGAAGCAGAACAAGCCACAGCCTACCTCTCCTTAACAACTCCTCAGGTGGTCTTGTCTCCTCAGACTGAAAGCCTCACCCAAATGTCCTCACCCAAATGTATCTCAGCTGAACTACTTAAAAGCCTCTAGTTCCTAATCCTCATATCTTATATACCTTTCTGTTTCCTGCCATCACTTCCTGGGATTAAAGGCGTGTGTCCTACCCAAGCAAACACATGAGATCTCAAGTGATAGGATTAAGGGTGTGTGCTACCAGTGTCTGGCCTCTATGTTTAATCTAGTGGTTGACTCTGTCCTCTCATCCCCAGATAAGTTTTATGTATTAGAGCACAAATAAAATATCACCACAATCTCCCATGATCATGAATCTCCAAAATTAATATTTAAAAAAATGGCTACATCACTAAAAGCAATCTGGAGATCCAATGCAAATCTCATCAGAATTCTACTAACTTCTTTTAAAAACTACAAAAAAAATTCCTAAAATTCACATGGATGCACAAAGACTAAACAGTTCTAAGCAAAAAGAACAATTCTGATATTTTTTAGTATCTGATTTCAAATAAAACTATAGAGATATAGTTGCAAAAATAGCTCGTGTTTTGCACAGAAACAGACTAGCAGATGAATAAAATATACAGAGGACTCAGAAATAGCCCCACATAGCCAGGTCTCCTTATTTTTTAGAATGTATATTAGGGAAAACTAAAAATATTCTCTACTATAAAAGGTTCCAGGAATCCAAGAAATCCATAGGCAAAAGAATTAAACTAGACTCACCTCTTTCACACTATAAAGAATCCATTCAAAACTCATTAAGAAAAAACCTTAATGTAAGATCTAAAACATATTTCTACAGAAATAAATGGGAGACAACTTCAAGATATAGGTGCGGAAAGCTATTGTTTGAAAATAAAATGTTTGTGCTCTGGAAAAGAAACAATAAGTGCAGTGAAGAGAAATCCTCCAGAGCACGGGAAAACCTTCACCAACTTATAACAGACACAGAGTTACTATCCAGAATATAAAAATACAAAGAGCAAAACAGCATTCAAATCATACAATTTCTAATTATACTAATAAATATAGGAGGCAATTCTCAAATGAAGAGATATAATTCCTAATAAATATTTAATATAGTAGTTACTATCATTGTGAGCTATCAAGGAGGTGCAAACTCAAACTTTTTTTGAGATTAAATCTGACAATCTGGGAGGAAGTGGAGATGGGATTCCAATGTGCTTGCTGATGGAAATGCAAAGTAGTATTTTGCTGTGGAATTCAACACAGAGGTTTGTAAAACATTAAAGTTGAATCTTATATGATTTATACCAATTCTGAAATATACCCAAATGATTCTATACTTGCCTACCACAAAATGCTTGTACCACAAATGTGTTTATTGCTATACTACTCACTATAGCCAAGATATGGAACCAGCCTAAATGTCTATCCCAAGGAAAATTGAGAAACAAACCTTATTGCATAAATGTGACAGATTTTTATTTGACTGTTAAAAAAAATAAAGTTACAGCATACACATGAAAATGAATGGAATGGGGCATTAACCATACTCAGGAAAACATCTGACTTTCTCTCTGCTGTAGAATGTAAATAAGTATATATATATATATATATATATATATATATATGTGTGTGTGTGTGTGTGTGTGTGTGTATGTGTGTGCTTTTGTATGTGTGTATGTATGTGTGAGAGTGCATGAAAGTGAAAAGGGGAAATGAGAGGGGATAAAGCAGTCCAAAGGGTAGAAGAGTTTAGAAGAAGAGAGAATAAAGGAATACATATGTCTTGAGAGCAGAAGGGCTAGGTATTGGGGGACCAGAAATAAATGGAAAGGGAAGATTTGGGAGGGTAGTTGGT
>CABHPP010104211.1:0-48970 GCA_902168425.1 Peromyscus attwateri | reverse complement strand
GCGCTAACGGGTAGGTGAGATTCTGATATGGGGCCAGTATTAGGTGAAAGAGAAACACTTATTAAGGCGAGCTCAGGGAGAACAGAAATCTTCTGACTCAAGAAACCTCCCATAGTGAGGAAAAAGCTCGTTTACTCTTGATTTTCAATAAGAAATCAAACCCAGTAAAAGGGAACCGGAAGTGTACTCACGGACTCAAAAGGAAGTATGGGAAATGGAGTCTGAAAGGTAGCTCATAACAGCCGGCTGATATAGAGAAATGCATTCTGGGAAAAGTAGTTTTTCTGCCAAAGATGGTGATAGCTGCCAGGAAAAGCTGGTTTTTTTTGTCAGCTTGAAATGAAGTTTCTTTCCTAAGCATTGCTAGAAAGCTTAGATTTACTTCCAAAAAAGCTGAGAGCAAACAAACAGGTTGCCTCACAGGGATAATTAAAACGAAAAAAGCTTATGAGATTGAGTTCTGTTTAAGATTCCAGAGAAACTTTGGTATCATTAAAAAATACTCATAGTATACTTAAAAAACAGCTTTTAAAAAATTAAGAAGGAGGAAAATCATCTGAGAGTTTGTTGAATGTCAGCTCCAATGGAAAGCTAAAAAGAATTGGATCTTGGAGCTGCTCAGCCTTTGACCAGAGGAGGATCTGAGATAGAGGCTCCTTTCAGAAAGTGCCTTATATTGCCTAATAGCTACGTAGAGTGTTTTTTATGGTAGCTGGAGGACAAAGACCTATCTATAATGTTAGTGAAGTCACTTAGAAATACATTAAGCTTTCAAGGCAAATAGTCTAGCAAGGGAACCTGCTGAATGATGCAGGTTTGGAACTCCACTCCAACTTAGACAAGGTTTTTCTTCTCATTCTCTTTTCTTCCTTTTTGGGTGCAATAACTAACAGCTTACCTTTATTTCCATTTTCTAAATGAAGTCCAAAAAAATTACTCTATGTCTTAATGGAAGATAATGTCACACCTCTTCTAAATGTTAAGAAAATTTTTAAAAAATCTCTTCTAGGTGTTAAGATGTAAGTTTGAGAGAATTGTAACTATGTATTGTAGAAGTAACCGTCTTATTAAATAAGAAACACAGAGCCGATGCAAAGATGAAAGTCCAAGAGGTCGGAGCTAAGAGCCTTACCCTTCACTGCTGCAGCTATCCTCTTCAGCCAAGAGAACAACTTCCTCTGTGTTTGTCTTTATATACTTTCTGTTCTGCCTTCTTATTGGTTGTAAACCCAACCACATGACCTCCTCATCACTGCCTGTCTGTACAGACCTCCAGGTCTTCTATGGTTGGTATTGAGATTAAAGGCGTGTGTCTCCAATGCTGGCTGTATCCTTGAACACACAGAGATCTGCCTAGCTCTGCCTCCCAAGAGCTGGGATTAAAGGCGTGCACCACCACCGCCCAGCTTCTGCGATGGCTTGCTATTAGCTCTGACCCTTGGGCAACTTTATTTATTAACATACAAATAAAATCACATTTCAGTACAAATAAAATATCACCGTAATGTATAGCAATATTTATGTTAGAATTATGTTAACCTGTTAATGTTAATGATGAAGCTAAGGGAGTCTTTAAGTTTGATGTGGTTGCATCAAGAGTTTTTTTTTTTTAGAAAGGGCTTCATGCAGCTAAGACTGCTGTAGTCATCTTAGACCAATTCAAAAAGGGAAATTATCATCCTCTACTCCTTCACTGGAAATTGTGAAAGCTATGGAAATTGCTGTCAGCTCTTAATGGTGTTGCTAGAGTTTTCCTGCCTGGCCCACAGTCAGGATAAATCTCTTTCACCTGCCAGTCCCACAGCCGCTCAGACCCAACCAAGTAAACACAGAGACTTATATTGCTTACAAACTGTATGGCCGTGGCAAGCTTCTTGCTAACTGTCCTTATATCTTAAATTAATCCATTTCTGTAAATCTATACCTTGCCACATGGCTCGTGGCTTACCGGCATCTTTACATGTTTCTTGTCCTGGTGGTGGCAGGCAGTGTCTCCCTCTGCCTTCCTGTTCTTTTAATTCTGTTAGTCCCGCCTATACTTCCTGCCTAGCCACTGGCCAATCAGTGTTTTATTAGCAACACATTTGCCATACAGAACATCCCACAGCATAATGGGGAGTTTTTTCTTTTAAAATATAAAGAAGGGGGACCTGTTGGAGCCCATCTAGGTTTCCTAGTGGCTGTACCCAGTAGGACTGCATAAGATGTTGATTGGACCACAGGTCTGAGTATCAGGTTTTTATAATGGTCTATACTTGGCTGAGTCTAGCTAGGGGAAGGTCCTTTGCCCTTCCCCTTGGCATTGCTATAAATAGCCCTTGGAATAAAGCTCTGGCCCAATGGATTAGGATCTAGGCCCTCTTGAGGCTATCCTGTATTTTCTATCTTTTTATCTCCCCTCTATACTTGTAAGGAATATTTCCTGCTGCTTCTACTTAAGAGTACTCTGGGGAAAAGTGGGGGTGGGTGGGATGCCCCCCTCCACATTCTTCTACATGTTGACCTCCAGTTATGCCTGTACCATTTGTTGAAGATACTTTCTTTTCTCTATTGTACAGTTTTGGCTTCTTTGTCAAAAATCAGGTGTCCATAGGTATTGTATTATGTCAGGAACTTTGTTTCAATTCCATTGATCTACATGTCTGTTCATATGCCAATACCAGGCTGTTTTTATTACTATAGCTCTATAATAGAACTTGAAGTCAGGGATGGTGATGCCTCCAGAAGTTCCTGTACTGTACAGGATTGTTTTGTCTATCCCATGTTTTTTTGTTTTGCCATGTGAATTTGAGTCTTGTTCTTTCAAGGTCTGTGAAGAATTGTGTTGGGATTTTGATGGGGATTGCATTGAATCTGTAGATTGATTTTGGTAAAATTTCCATTTTTACTATGTTAATCCTACCTATCCATGAGCATGGGAGATCCTTCCATTTTCTGATATCTTCTTCAATTTCTTTCTTCAAAGACTTAAAGTTCTTTTTATTCAAGTCTTTCACTTGTTTGGTTAGAGTTACCCCAAGACATTTTATACTCTTTGTGGCTGTTGTAAAGGGTGTTGTTACTCTGATTTTTTTCTTAGCCAGTTTATCATTTGCATATAGGAGGGCTACTGTTTGTTTGTTTGTTTGTTTTTAGTTAATCTTGTATCCTACCACATTACTGAAGGTATTTATCTGTGGTGGTATTGTGTTCGCCAAAATATTGTGTACCTTAATAAACTTATCTGGGGTCAGAGACAGAACAGCCACAATGTTAAACATGAGGTTAGGGAGTGGTGGCACACGCCTTTAATCCTAGCATTCCAGAGACAGAAATTCCTCTGGATCTCTGTGAGTTCAAGGCCACATTGGAAATGGCCAGGCGTGGTGATACACACCTTTAATCCCAGAAAGCGAGCCTTTAATCCCAGGGAGTGGTGGTAGAAAGCAGAAAGGTATATAAGGCGTGAGGACCAGAAACTAGAGGCATTTGCCCAGAGAGGCATTTAGCCTGGAGAAGCATTTGGGCTGGTTAAGCATTCAGGCTTCTAGCAGCAGCTCAGCTGAGACCCATTTTAGATGAAGACTCAGAGGCCTCCAGTCTGAGGAAACAAGACCAGCTGAGGATCCGGCGAGGTGAGATAGCTGTGGCTCATTCTGTCTCTCTGACCTTCCAGCATTTCACCCCAATACCCGGCTCAGGTTTGATTTTATTAATAAGACTCTTTAAGACTCATGCTACATTTATCAGCTGTAGGAGTTCCCTGGTAGAATTTTTGGGGTCACTAATGTACACTATCATATGATCTGCAAATAGCAAAAGTTTGACTTCTTCCTTTTCAATTTGTATCCCCTTGATCTCCTTTTGTTTTGTTATTGCTCTAGCTAGAATTTTGAGCACTATGTTGAACAGATATGGAGAGAGTGGACAGCCTTGTCTTGTTCCTGAGTTTAGTGGAATCACTTTGAGTGTCTCTCCATTTAATTTGATGTTGGCTGTTGGCTTGTTGTATATTGCTTTATTATGTTTAGGTGCATTCATCTGATCTCTCCAAGACCTTTATCATGAAGGGGTGTTGGATTTTGTCAAAAGCTTTACCAGCATCAAATGAGATGATCATGTGTTATTTTTTCTTTCAGTTTGTTTATATGGTGGATTACATTGGCAGATTTTCATCTGCTTCTCTGGAATGAAGCCTACTTGATTATGGTGGATGATTTTTTTTAAATGTATTCTTGGATTCGGTTTGCCAGTATTTTATTGAGGATTTTTGCACCAATGTTCATGAGAGAGATTGGTCTGTAATTCTCTTTTTTTGTTGCATGTTTGTGTGGTTTGGGTATCAGGGTAACTATAACCTCATAAAAAGAGTTTGACAATGTTCCTTTTGTTTTTATTGTGTGCAACAATTTGAGGAGTATGTTATTAGCTCTTCTTTGAAATTCTGGTAAAATTCTGCACTGAAATCATATGGCCCTGGGCTTTTTTTGGTTGGGGGACTTTTAATGACTGATTCTATTTCCTTAGGATTTATAAGTCTATTTAAATTATTTATCTGGTCTTGATTTAATTTTGGTATGTGGTACCTATCCAGAAAATTGTCCATTTCCTTCAGATTTTCCAAATTTGTGGAGTACAGGTTTTCAAAGTATGACCTAATCATTCTCTGGGTTTCCTCAGTGTCTGTTGTTATATCCCCCTTTCCATTTGCGATATTGTTAATTTGGATATTCTCTCTGCTTTTTAGTTTGGATAAGGGTTTGTCTCTCTTGTTGTTTTTCTCAAAGAACCAACTTTTGTTTCATTGATGCTTTGTATTGTTCACTTTCTTTTTATTTTATTGATTGCAGCCCTGAGTTTGATTATTTCCTGCCATCTACTCTTCCTGGGTAAGTTTGCTTCTTTTTCTTCTACGAGTTTTCAGGTGTGCTGTTAAGTCACTAGTGTGAGATTTCTCCAATTTCTTTATGTAGGCACTCAGTGTTATGAACTTTCCTCTTAGCACTGCTTTCATTGTGTCCCATAAGTTTGGGTATGTTTTGCATTCATTTTCATTGAATTCTAAGAAGTTTTTAATTTCTTTCTTTCTTTCTTCCTTGACGCAGAGGTGATTCAGTTGAGCGTTGTTCAGTTTCCATGAGTTTGTAGGCTTTCTATAAGTTGTGTTGTTGAACTTTATGCCATAGTGATCAGATAAGATACAGGGGATTATTCCATTTTTTGTACCTGTTGAGATTTGCTTTGGACTGAGTATGTGGTTCATTTTAGAGAAGGTTCTATGAGGTGCTGAGAAGAAGGTATATTCTTTCGTGTTTGGGTGAAATGTTCTATAGTTGTCTGTTAAGGTCATTTGAGTCATAAAATCTCTTAGTTTCCTTATTTCTCTGCTAAGTTTCTGCCTGGTAGACCTGTTCAGTGGTGAGAGTGTGGTGTTGCAGTCTCCTACTAATCATGTTTGGGGTTTGATGTGTGATTTAAGCTTTAGTAATATTTCTTTTACAAATGTGGGTGCTCTTGTATTTGGGTCATAAATGTACAGAATTGAGACTTCTTGATGGATTTTTTCTGTAATGAATATGTAATGTCCTTCTCCATCTCTTCTGATTATTTTTACTTTGAAGTTTATTTTGTTAGATATTAGGATAGCAACACACACTTGTTTCTTAGGTCCATTTGATTGGAAAATCTTTTTCCAACCCTGACTCTGAGGTAGTGTCTGTCTGTGAAGTTGAGGTATGTTTCTTGTATGCAGCAGAAGACTGGATCCTGGTTTTGTATCCATTCTGTTAGCCTGTGTCACTTTATAAATGAATTGAGTCCATCAATATTAATAGATATTAATGACCAGTGATTGTTAATTCCTGTTATTTTTTTATTTTATTGTTTGTTGTAGTTATGTGTATGTTTCCCTTCTTTGGGATTTTCTGGTGTGAGATTATCTATTGCCTGTGTTTTCGTGGGTGCAGCCAACTCTCTTGGGTTGGAGTTTTCCTTCTAGTACTTTCCATAGGAAATGGTTTTGTGGATAGGTATTGTTTAAATCTGGATTTGTCATTAAATATCTTGTTTTCTCTGTTTATGGTGATTGAAAGTTTTGCTGGGTGTAGTAATCTGGGCTGGCATCTGTGATTTCTCAGTGTCTGCAAAACATCGTTCAGGACTTTCTGGCTTTCATAGTCCTCATCAAGAATTGAGGTGTAATTCTGATAGGTCTGCCTTTATATGTACTTGGCTCTCTTCCTTTGCAGCTCTTTTTTTTTTTTTTTGGTTTTTCGAGACAGGGTTTCTCTGTGTAGCTTTGCGCCTTTCCTGGAACTCACTTGGTAGCCCAGGCTGGCCTCGAACTCACAGAGATCCGCCTGCCTCTGCCTCCCAAGTGCTGGGATTAAAGGCATGCGCCACCACCGCCCGGCCTTTGCAGCTCTTAATTTCCTATATTTATACTGTATGTTTAGTGTTTTAATTACTAGGTGGTGAGAGGACTTTTTTTTACCCAGTCTATTTGGTGTTCTGTGAGCTTCTTGTATCTTCATAGGTATATCCTTCGTTAGGTTGGGAAAGTTTTCTCCTATGATTTTCTTGAATATATTTTCTGTGCCTTTGAGCTGGAATTCTCCTTGTTATATCCCTATTATTCTCAGGTTTGATCTTTTTATGGTGTCCCAGAATTCCTGCATGTTTTGTGTTAAGAAATTGTTGGATTTAACATTTTATTTGATCAATAAATCTGTATCCTCCACCATATCTTCAAAACACCTGAGATTCTCTCTTCCATCTCTTGTATTCTGTTGGTGATGCTTGCATCTGTAGTTCCTGTTCATTTACTCAGATTTTCCATTTCCAGAATTCCCTTGGTTTGTGTTTTCTTTCTGTCTTTTTTTTTTTTTTTTTTAACAAAGGCTTGAAACTCTTTTTTTATTCAAAGCGGTAGGAAAGAGGAAAGCATTTGTAGGTTTATTTGCATAGCACTTTAGTATGTATTGAATGCACTATTGCCAGGTCTTTAGCTGTACAATATTGTTAGGCATAGTTACAGACTCAGTCTTTTTTTTTTTTTGTAAATATATAAACATGTATTTTATTTATAACAAATGCTAGGCAAACCATTTTTTTTTGGCTTTTTTGTTTGTTTGTTTTTTATTTTTTTGAGACAAGGTTTCTCTGTGTAGTTTTGGTGCCTGTCCTGGATCTCACTCTGTAGACCAGGCTGGCCTCAAACTCAAAAAGATCTGCCTGGCTCTGCCTCCCGAGTGCTGGGATTAAAGGCATGTGCTACCACAGGCCAGGCAAACATTCTTTCTGCTTTAATCTTCCAACTTATTTTCTATTTTTTTCTTAAGACATTTTTTTATTCATTTTACATACCAATCACAGATCCCCCTCTGCTGTCTTTCTGTACACTGTAAATATATGTTGTTCCCATTGGTTAATAAACAAGCTGCTCTGGCCTATGGCAATGCGGCTTAGAGACAGGTAAGAAATCCAAGGAGAGAAACAGGAAAGAGAAAGGCAGAGTCTGGAGAGAGGCCAGCCCGCTGCACAAGGAGCAACATACCAGCAGACCAGTAAAGCCATGAAACACATGGTGAAACATAGATTAATAGAAATGGGTTAATTTGAGATATAAGAGCTAGCTAGCAAGAAGCCTACCATAGGCCATACGGTTTATAAATAATATTAATCTTCTGAGTGATTATTATATGAGCAGCTGCGGGACTTCAGGGTTGGGCAGTGAGAGAGCAAGACAAACTCCATTTTAAGGAAAACTTCATTTCTAGCAATATTAAGATAAAAGCTGAACCAAGTTTCAGAGACATAAACACCCAGCTAAGACTCAGGTCAGGCGACTCCCCCCCTTAGCCCCCAGGGTGGGTAGGCTGCCAGCCAAGAAATAGCTAAAACAAAGGATTAATCCAGGAAAGTCTCCAATAGCACTGGGAGAATCTCCAATAGTACTGGGAGAGTCTCCAATAGTACTGGGAGACTCTCCAATAGTACAGGGCGAGTCTCCAAATGTATTTTGTCTTCTGCAGTTCTTCTCTTGGCTAAATGTTCCTGTTAACTGAAGTATTACCCTGAAATGCAAAGGCTTGTATCTCCTAGCTTGCAGTTTTTCCCTTTAAAAACCCTTCACTCTGAGAGCTCAGGGCTGTCCTCCTTCACCTGGCTAGCTAGTGTATTGGACATGGACCAAGCCCGGGCTTGCTTGTTATTAATAAACCCCTTTGTACTTGCATTGGATATTGGCTCTGTGATGGTCTTGCTTAGGGATCTCACAACACAGGCACAACAGCAGAACTAGAGAAACCTGGCTACACCTCTCTTCCCTCCTCCCACCCCTCCAGCCTTTCCTCCCAACAAAAACCCATTCCCTCCTACAAGAAAGTAAGGCCTCCCATGAGGAGTCAGCAGAAGCCGGTACATTCAGCAGAGGCAGGTCTAATACCTTCCCCTGTCTCAAGGCTGTGTGAGGTGTCCCACCATAGGTAGTGGGCTCCAAAAAGCCAGCTTATGCACCAGGGATAAATCCTGATCCTACTGCCAGGGGCCCCTTAAGCAGATCAAGCTACACAATTTATGCTTGTGCAGAGGGCCTAGTCCAGTCCTGTGGAGGCTCCACAGGTTTTGGTCTAAATTTTATGAGTACCCATTAGTTTGATTTGGTTGTCTCTGTAGGTTTCCCCATCATGATCTTGATGCCCCTTGTTCATAGAATCCCTCTTCTCTCTCTTTGACTGGACTCCTGGAGCTCTGCCTGGTGTTTGGCTCTGCATCTGCTTCCATCAGTTACTGGAGAAAGGCTCTATGATGACAGTTAGGGTATTCACTGATCTGATTACTGGGGTAAGCCAGTTCAGACCCCCTCTCCACTATTGCTAGTAATCTAAGCTGAGGTCATCCTTATGGATTCCTGGGAACTCCCTAGCACCTGGTTTCTCCCTATGCCCATGATGTCTCCCTCTATCATGGTATCACTTTCATTAACCTCCCATGCCATCCATGTTCCAGATCGACCACACACTTCCCTTATGATCTCATCCCCCAACACTTACTCCCCACTGCCCCCCCCATCTCCAGTTTACTCATAGAGATCTCATCTATTTCCCCTTCCCAGAGCGAACCATGCATTCCTCTTTGGGTCCTACTTGTTAGCTAGCTTCTCTGGAGTTGTGGGTTGTTGTCTGGTTATCCTTTGCTTTATATCTAGTATCCACTTATGAGTGAGTACATGCCATGTTTGTCCTTCTGAGTCTGGGTTACCTCACTCAGAATGATATTTTCTAGTTTAATCCATTTCCCTGCAAATTTCATGATGTCACTGTTTTTTACTGTTGAATAGTACTCCATTCTATATATGTACCACATTTTCTTAATCCATTCTTTGGTTGAGGGGTTTCTAGGTTGTTTCCATGTTCTGGCTATTATGAATAGTGCCGGTACAAACATAGTTGAGCATGTATCCTTGTTGTATAATTGAGCATTCTTTGGGTATATGCCCAAGAGTGGTATAGCTGGGTCTTGAGGAAGATTTCTTGCTAATTTTCTGAGAAGCTATCATTTCCAAAGTGGCTGTACAAGTTTGCACTCCCACCAGGTGAGTGATTCTTCTCACACCCAGAGAGTGTGACCTAGGCCTCTTTAGGACCTAGGCCCTGTGACACAAGCAGTCTCTGGGAACCCCCACCCATTGCTTCCCCAATTTGCCAGCCAGCAAGGAAGACTCCTCTGGGCAGGCTCCTGCACACCCCCCATTGAACCCTGAAATCTACAAGACCCATGACCTACCCCAAACCTACCTATTTCTCTGTGACCCCAGTGGCCTCCTGAGACACAGAATCCACTAGCTCTTATTGGACCAAGAGTGGCTTCCTGAGACACAGAATCCACCAGCTCTCATTGGACCAAGAGCTCTGATAGGACCAAGAGCAGCTCCCTGACACACAGAATCAGCCAGCTCCAAATAGACCAAGAGCTAAGATTGGGCCCAGAGTGGCCCCCTGAGACACAGACATAGCAAGCACAGAATGGACCAAGAGCAGCTGGCTCAGACACACACAACTCTTGCACCTATTTGAGGAAGAGATGAGTAGACCCTAGTGCAAAAATACATACAACAACATAAAGAGCAATATAGCATCACCAGAACCTAGTGGTTCTACAACAGCAAGACCTGAACATCACAACGTAGAAGAAGGAGAAGAAAGCGACCTTAAAAATAACTTTATGAAGATGATAGAAGCCTTTAAAGAGGAAATGAAAAATTCCCTTAAAGAAATGGAGGAAAAGACAAAAAATTGGAAGAAATCAACAAATCCCTTAAAGAAAGCCAAGAAAACAATAAAAATCAATTAAACATGTGAAGGAAACCGTTCAAGACCTGAAAATTGAAATAGAAACAATGAAGAAGACACAAACTGAGGGAATGCTGGAAATAGAAAATCTAAGTAAGCAAACAGTAACTACAGATACAAGCATAACTGTGGTGGTATTGTGTTCCCCAAAATATTGTGCAACGCTAATAAACTTATCTAGGGTCAGAGAACAGAACAGCCACAATATTAAACATAGAGGATAGGCAGTGGTAGCACACACCTTTAATCCTAGCATTCCAGAGGCAGAGATCTACCTGGATCTCTGTGTATTCAAAGATACAGCCAAGCATGGTGACTCATGCCTTTAATCCCAGGGAGTGATGGCAGAAAGCAGAAAGGTATATAAGGCGTGAAGACCAGAAACTAGAATCTTTTGGCCTGGTTAAGCTTTTAGGCTTTTGAGTAGCAGTTCAGCTGAGATTCATTCTGGATGAAGACTGAGAGGCTTCCAGTCTGAGGAAACAAAATCAGCTAAGGAACTGGTGAGGTGAGATAGCTGTGGCTTGTTCTGCTTCTCTGATCTTCCAGTGCTCACCCAATACCTGGCTTCAGGTCTGTTTTTATTAACAAGACCTGTTAAGATTCATGCTACACATAACCAACAGAATACAAGAGATAGAAGAGAGAATCTCTGGCATAGAGGATACAATAGGGAAAATAGATTTATCAGTTAAAGAAAATACTAGAGCCAAACAAGTGATAACACAAAATGTCCAGGAAATCTCAGACGCCATGAAAAGGCCAAATCTAAGAATAATAGGGATAGAGAATGAGAAGAATACCAACTCAAAGACACAGAAAATATATTCAACAAAATCATGGAAAAAATCGTTCCCAAATCTAAAGAAGGAAATACATATGAAGATACAAGAAGTTTATAGAACACCAAATAGACTAGATCCCCTAAAAAAGTCCCCTTGCCACGTAATAATTAAACCACTAAACATACAGAATAAGAAAAGAATATTAAGAGCAGCAAAGGAAAAAGGCCAAGTGACTTATAAAGGCAGACCCATCAGAATAACACCCAACTTCTCAATGGAGACTCTGAAAGCCAGAAGGTCCTAAACAGATGTAATGCAGACACTAAGAGACCATGGATGCCAGTCCAGACTACTGTACACAGCATAACTTTCAATTACCATAGATGGAGTGAACAAGACATTCCAAAATAAAACCAGATTTAAACAATACCTATCCACAAATCCAACCTTACAGAAAGCACTAGAAGGGAAACTCCAACCTAAGGAAGTCAGATGCACCCACGAAAACACAGGCAATAGATAACCCCACAGTAGCAAATACCAAAGAAGGGAAACACACACACACACACTACCAACAAAAGATGACAGGAATTAACAATCACTGGTCATTAATATCCCTTAATATCAATGGACTCAATTTTCCTATAAAAAGACACAGGCTAACAGAATGGATACAAAATTAGGATCCATCCTTCTGCTGCATACAAAAAAATATACTGCTGTGGGATGTTCTGTATGTCAAATGTGTTGCTCTGATTGGTTAATAAATAAAACACTGAGAGAACAGGAAGGCAGAGGGAGATACTGCCAGCCACTGCCATGACAAGGAAGATGTAAGGTACTGGTAAGCCACAAGCCACGTGGCAAAGAATAGATTAATAGAAATGGGTTAATTTAAGATAGAAGAACAGTTAACAAGAAGCCTGAGCCATTAGGTCAAACAGTTTAAATAATATAAGCGTCTGTGTGTTTATTTTATAAGTGGGCTGTCAGACTGCCAGGGCTTGGTGGGACCCAGAGAGAAAACTCTCTAGCTACAACATAACTCAACTTCAAAGATAGACACTACCTCAGAGTAAAAGGCTGGGAAAAGTCTTTCCAATCAAATGGACTTAAGAAGCAAGCTGGTGTAGCTATCCTAATATCTAACAAAATAGACTTCAACCTAAAATCAATCAAAAGTGATCGGGAAGGATACTACATATTCATCACAGGAAAAATCTATGAAAATTAAGTGTCAATTCTGAACATTTATGCACCAAATACAAGGGCACCCACATATGTAAAACAAACATTACTGAAGCATAAATCACACACAAACCCCACACATTAATAGTGGGAGACTTCAACATCCCACTTTGACCAATGGACAAATCTGCCAGACAGAAACTTAACAGAGAAATAAGGGATCTAATAGATGTTATGACTCAAATGGACTTAATAGATATCTACAGAAAATTCCACCTTAAGAAAAAAGAATATACCTTCTTCTCAGCACCCCATTGAATCTTCTCTAAAATCAACCACATACTCAGTCACTAAGCAAATATCAACATATACAAAAAATTGCAATAACCTGTATTTTATCAGACCACCATGTCTTAAAGTTAGATTTCAACAAAAAACAAAAATTACAGAAAGCCTACAATCACATGGAGACGGAACAACACTCAAGTGAATCACTACTGGGTCAAGGAAGAAATAAAGAAAAAAATTAAAGACTTCCTATAATTCAATGAAAATGAATGTACTACATACCCAAACTTATGGGACACCATGAAAGCAGTGCTAAGAGGAAAATTCATAGCGCTAAATGACCACATAAAGAAGTTGGAGAAATCTCACACTAGGGACTTAACAGCACACCTGAAATCTCTAGAACAAAAAGAAGCAAACTCACCCAGGAAATAATTAAATTGAGAGCTGAAATCAATAAAATAGAAGCAAAGAGAATGACACAAAGAATCAATGACACAAAGAGTTGATTTTTTGAGAAAATGAAAAGATAGACAAGCCCTTATCCAAACTAACCAAAAGGCAAGGAGAGAGCATCCAAATGAACAAAATCAGAAATGAAAAGGGAGACATAACAACTGACAATGAGGAAATCCAGAGAAACATCGGGTCATACTTCAAAAACAGTTTCTCGGGCTAGAGGGGTGGCTCAGAGGTTAAAAGCACTGACTGCTCTTCCAGAGGTCCTGAGTTCAGTTCCCAGCAACCACATGGTGGCTCACAACCATCTGTAATGAGATCTGGCGCCCTCTTCTGTATACATAATAAATAAATAAATCTTTAAAAAAAAAACATGTACTCCATAAAATTGGAATATCTAAAAGAAATGGACAATTTTCTGGATAGGTACTGCATACCAAAGTTAAATCAAGACCAGATGAACTATTTAAATAGACCAATAACCCCTAAGGAAATAGAAACAGTCATTGAAAGTCTTCCAACCAAAAAAAGCCCAGGACCAGATGCTCTCTGTGCAGAATTCTACTAGAATTTCAAAGAAGAGCTAATGCCAGTACTCTTCAACATGTTCCACACAATAGAAACAGAAGGAACATTACCATACTCTTTTTATGAGGCTATAGTTACCTTAATACCCAAACCACACAAAGATGCAAAAAAGAAAGAAATTACAGGCCAATCCTCCTCATGAACACTGATGCAAAAATACTCAATAAAATACTGGCAAACTAGCGGGGCGGTGGTGGCACACGCCTTTAATCCCAGCACTCGGGAGGCAGAAGCAGGCGGATCTCTGTGAGTTTGAGGCCAGCCTGGTCTACCAAGTGAGTTCCAGGAGAGGCGCAAAGCTACACAGAGAAACCCTGTCTCGAAAAACCAAAAAAAAAAAAAAATACTGGCAAACTGAATCTAAGAACATATCAAAGAAATTGTCCACCATTATCAAGTAAGCTTCATTCCAGAGATACAAGGATGATTAAACACACAAAAATCTGTCAACATAATACACCAAAAAAAAAAAAACCAAACTGAAAAAAAAAACACATGATCATCTCATTAGATGCTGAAAAAGCCTTTGACAAAATCCAATACTCCTTCATGATAAAGATCTTGGAGATATCATAAATACAAAGAGCACACTTAAACATAATAAAGGCAATTTACAGCAAGCCAACAGCCAACATCAAATTAATGGAGAGAAACTCAAAGTTATTCTACTAAATTCAGGAACAAGACAAGGATGTCCACTCTCCCCATATCTATTCAATATAGTACTCAAAGTTCTAGCTAGAGCAATAAGACAACAAAAAGAGATCAAGGGGATACAAATTGGAAAGGAAGAATTCAAACTTTCACTATTTGCAGACAATATGATAGTATACATAAGTGACCACAAAAATTCTACCCTGGAAATTCTACAGCTGATAAACATCTTCAGTAATGTGACAGGATACAAGATGAATTTAAAAAAATTGGTAGCTCTCATATACACAAATGATAAAAGGGCTGAGGAAAAAATCAGAGAAACATCACCCTTTACAATAGCCACAAATAATATAAAATACTTTTGGGTAATTATAAGTAATCAAGTGAAAGACCTGTAAGACAAGAACTTTTAGTCTCTGAAGAAAGAAATTGAAGAAGATATCAGAAAATGGAAAGATCTCTCGTGCTCATGAATATGTAGGATTAACATAGTAAAAATGGCAATCTTACCAAAAATCTACAGATTCAATGCAATCCTCATCAAAATCCCAGCACAATTCTTCACAGACCTGGAAAGAACAATACTCAACTTCAAATGGAAAAACAAAAAACCCAGGATAGCTAAAAGAATCCTGTACGACAAAGCCACCTCTGGAGGCATCACCATCCCTGAACTCAAGGTCATCTATAGAGCTATAGTAATAAAAAAAGCTTAGTATTGGCATAAAAACTGATATGTGAACAATGGAATCGAATTGAAGACCCTGACATTAATCCGCACACCTATGGACATCTGATTTTTGACAAAGAAGCCAAAACTGTACAATGGAAAAAAAAGAAAGCATCTTAAATAAATAGTGCTGGCATAACTGGATTTCAACATACAGAAGATTGGAAATAGATCCATATCTATTGCTTTGCACCAAACTAAAGTCCAAGTGGATCAAAGACATAAATATAAAACCAGTTACACTGAACCCAATAGAAGAGAATGTAGGAAGTAGTCTTGAATGCATTGGCACAGAATATAACACCAGTAGCAAAGATACTGAGAGCAACCATTAATAAATGGTACCTCCTGAAACTGAGAAGGTTCTGTAAGGCAAAGGACACAGTCAATAAGACAAAACACGACAGTCTAGAGAATGAGAAAAGATCTTCACCAACCCTACATATGACAAAGGGCTGATTTACAAAGTGTATAAAGAATTCAAGGAACTAGACATCAGAACACGGAACAATCCATTTTAAAAATGGGCTACAGAGCTAAACAGAGAATTCTCAACATAAAATCTCAACTGGTTTGTGGTTTTTTTATTGCCTATATTTCAATTTTCAAGTCTTGAACTATTTCTTTTACCTGTTTTGATTGTTTTTTTCTTGGCTTTCATTAAGGGATTTATTGATGTTTCCAATTTTTTGTTTGTCTTTTCCTCCATTTCTTTTTTTTTTTTAAGATTTATTTATTATTTATTATGTATATAGCATGTATGACTGCAGCCAGGAGAGGGCACCAGATCTCATTACAGATGGTTGTGAGCCACCATGTGGTTGCTGGAAATTGAACTCAGGACCTCTGGAAGAGCAGTCAGTGCTCATAACCTCTGAGCCATCTCTCCAGCCCATGTCTTTTCCTCCATTTCTTTAAGGGAATTTTTCATTCCCTCTTTAAAGGCCTCTATCATCTTCATAAAATTATTTTTAAGGTTGTTTTCTTCTGCTTCATCTGTGTTGGGTTGTTCAGGTCTTGCTGTTGTAGCATCACTAGGTTCTGGTGGTGCCATATTGCTCTTTATGTTGTTGAATATATTTTTACACTGCCTTTTACCCATCATGTTTGGGATAATTATAGAAACAAGTGTTGATTCTTGTGATGTCTTTGTTGGATAGGTCTTTTGTTCCTTTTTTTTTTTATATGTTTCCTTTATTGTCTTTTGGCCTGAATATCTAGGGGTTCTGGTGATTGGCTGGTTGTCACGTCCAGTAGAGTTGGCCCAGTTGAGGTTTGTGGGGATTTGGGTGCCTAGATCCAGCATATTGTCCAGTTCTTCTGGCTGGTGTGGGCTTCACTTGTGCCTGTGGAGTCTGTTCTTCCAAATGGTGTGGGTGGTGCCTGTGCCTATGGATTCTCTTTTCCCAACCAGCGTAGGTTTTCCTGTGCCTCTACTTCCAACAGGTGTGAGTGGTGCTTGTGCCTATAGCATCTGCTGATGTTGTTGGAAAGGGCTGTTCACAGGGAGACCGCTCTTCTTCCAATTTTTGGAGGTGTACTTGTGCCCCTAGGGGCTCTCCTTCCAGTGGGTGCAGGTGGTACTTGTGCCCCTAGGGGCTTTCCTTCCTTTTGGTACAGGTGGCAATTGTGCCTCCAGGGACTGCTAATTTTGTGGGGAATGGTTCTCCCCGGGGAGGATGTTGGGTTTGGTTTCGGCATCTGAGCGGGTCCAATGGGTGGCTGCGGTGGTGCAGCCACTGGCCTGCAGGACTGTTACCTGCTGGCTACTCTACTGAGCGGTTTTACCTGTGGATAATTATGAAGGTGATTTTCTCTTAAACTGTACTGTTTAACTGAAGCAATGATTTTGTAGTTTAAATAAGATTTTGATGATTGAGAGTCTTTAAAAAATATAGTAAATAATTATTGTAGAGGTTAGTTTAGTGGAAAAATTAATATAGGTAAAGGAGGATAAAAATGTCACCCCTTCCTCTGATAAAGCAAAGGCTGCAGAGGATAAAAAAAGAAGTGTCACAGCTAGAATACATGAGTTTTTATTGAAAAGCCCTATAGAGTGTGACTTAGGTTAATAATTAAGAAAAACAATAGAGTTCAAGGAGCAAGGTTGGCTTGAATTCTTCAAATCTTAATGTTGGGAGGGAGGTGTGTTCACAGGTTTGAGAGTGTAACATAGCTGAAACAAAGCCTTGGAATGACCTCATATTAGATAAAGATATTTTGATAGTTTTGAGGTTAGGGATCAAAACACAAAGCAGCCCAATTATTGATAACTGATGTATTTTCCGTGTTGATTTGTTGGTGATCAAAGATGATGACTAAATCCTTGTACTCATTTATGCCCTCAATCTCCATAAAAAAAGCTATTGATGAGTGGGTATGGAACCCAAAGATTTAAAATAGAGCTGAGTGATTGCTTTTCATTTACAAAAGTTTAGGTTTGTGATTTAAGATTCTTTATAAGATTACATTTCAAGATAAGTAATAAAGTGATTGGCCCTTTCTTTGTATCTGCAAAACACAGCCTGCCAGTAAAAGAACTGGCTGAGAAAAATACCATGCTTGCTTACACTCTGTTAATCTGTAACAAGTTGCTTGGGTATGAATGTATGTGGGTTCTTAGGACAACTTGTTTTTCACCTTTAATACCTAAAATGTTGAATCATATAAGGGATATGGAAAACATTTTTTTAACTTGTATTCATTGTAATCATTCACTTGAAAGTAGAATGTAACCACATTGTAAATTTTATATTGCTTGAAAGATTTTGCTGGAGTATATAAGTTGTAATGGAAAAAATAGAGTTTGAAGGAAAACATCAAAGGAGTTAGAAGAAAAGCATCAAGAATGAGAAAGTTAGAAGGAAAACATCAAGAGAGACAGAAAGGAAATTTCTGGATAGAGATAAGAAAAGATAATAGAGAACACAGAATGAAGAATGGAGAAGAAGGAAACCATCAAGAGACTGTGAGTGTTTTTTCACTTACACCCCCAGATTAAAAAAAAAGTCATAGTACATCAACTCAGTGGGTTTCCTTTGAGCCCTGTGCTGCTGGAGGCTAGCTCCCCAGGCAGCAACAGTGGATGGAAGTCTGCACAGCAAATTAAAATATACAGATAATAGGAACAAAGTTTAGATTCACATTACAAACAAAATGAAAGAAATCTCTGCATGTTTGCAGTGTACTTGGTTGGGGTTTGGGAATGTAGTCATGGTATAATCTTTGGTTAATGTTCTGTACTTGTGTTTAAAACATAAATGTTATTGAGAAAAGACTGGAGGGCTGCTCTCTTAGACAAACTTTGCCTTAATTGCAGCATGGCTTTTGGCAACAGGATCAAAGGGGTAAAGAGGATCAGATCTGTCCTTTCACACCAACAGTTGGTGAGTATTTAAGCCTAGTTAAGTTCTTCTACCAGTGCCTTCTGTAGAGCTGGATTTATATTTGGTTTCATCATTTAGTGATATAAAGTGTAGCTGGGTATAGTTGTCTCTGCTAACACCTATGGTCTCCTAGAGTCTACACGCTTGTCCAGGCCTTTCTGGCTTCTGAAGATTCCATTGAGAAATCCAGTGTTTTTCCAACAGATCTGATTTCTTGTGTTACTTGATCTTTTACTTCGCATTTTTTAAATATCTTCCTTTGATCTGTATGTATAATGTTTTATTATGTGACTTGGAGGATTTATTTTCTTGTTCTGTCTTTTTGGTGTTCTATATGCTTCTTCTACCTTGATAGGTACCTTCTTCTTTGGGTTAGGGAATTTTTCTTTTCAGATTTTGTTAAATACTTTCTCTGTGCTTTTGACTTGGGTTTCTCCTCCTTCCGCTGCTCCTATTACTCATAGACTTGCTTTTTCATAATTTCCCACATTTCCTGGGTGTTTTTGCCTGGATCTTTTTAGATTTGGTGTTTTCTTTGACTGAGGTGTTCATTTCTTCTACCTTGTCTTCACTGTCTGAGATTCTCCCTTCCATGTCTTGTACTCTGTTCTTGGGACTTACCTCTGAGGGTTTTGTTTGACTTCCTAAATTTTTTGTTTCCTGTTTTATCTTGTTTTGGGTTTTCCTTAGTGATTTTACTTTCATGACTCGCACTGTTTTGTTTGTTTTGTTTTGTTTTGTTTTTAATCATTTCAATACACTTTTTCTTTGTTGTTGTTTGGGTTTTTTGTGTGTTTTTTCACAGACTTCACTAAGGGATATATATACATACATATATATATACATATATATATATATATATCTCCTCTTTAAGGATCTTATGCTTAATAACTATTTTAAAATCCTGTCTTTTGCTACAACTTCATTGCATTTCTTAGAGTCTACATTAGTAATAGACATATTGCCTTGTATGTTAATGATTATGTCTTTGAGCTTGTGTCTGGGCACCTGGTTTGATGTGTTTGTGATTCTAGTTGTTGATAATTAGTCTTATCTTTGTTGAGTGAGTGTTCTGTTCCTTGTTTTTTGTTGCCTTTTCTATATAAAGTTCAGATCTGGTGTGACCATTGATTCCCAGTCCAGCAAGACAAATGGGTTTTTTGGTTGAGAGGACAACTGGTTTTGGAGACTGATGCAAAAGAATATCATGAGGGAAGAAAACTGGGTCCACTGTTAGGTTTTGTGGAGTCCTGAGACCATAGGAATAGAGAGGGATGACAGGCTCTTCATCTATATGTCAGGCTCTTCTAAAATATATCAATTAGGACACTGTGTGAAAGGTGACATCACAGATGGGTATGTCAAGAACAAGTCAAGTCAAGAACATCAAGTCAATAACAGGGTCCTGAGATCATCATTGAAACTTACTGCGCTGGCCTGAACCAGAGATGTCTGCATCATTCTTCTCCCTAAGAGCACAGTAAAGAACTGACCTAAGATTGTTTTGTTTATAAGAAGAAATTAAAACTCCATTTTGCTTTTAATATCCAGTGAGTTCATTAAATAACATGCACCTGAAATTTAAGTTTCAAAGGCTTTGAACCTTCCATTTTTCATGTTCATTTTTTGTTGAGTTTTTTGGTTGAAAGAATGTTTAAAGCTATTTAAATACTTTGGCAGTTCTTCTATATGGAAAATCACCAATACGGCTGCAGTGAACTGTAGCATGAATATTAAAGGGCCTTATTAATAAAAAATTTGGGTCCAGTATTGGTGGAAGTATTAAGGCAACTCCACATAGTTAAAAGGAAGGTTTATTTTGTGGGGTAACTTACAAGTAAAGGATTAGGTTACAGGGTCTGGGAAAGGTGTAGTGAAGTCCAATGGTGTTCTCTGGAGAACTATCCAGTGTCCAGGCATCTAAAGATGGAAAGTAAAGACACTTAAGAATTCAAGGAAATGAATACACCACATACCCAAACTTATGGGACACAAAGAAAGTGGTGCTGAGGAAAGTTCTTAGCACCAAGTTCCTTCATAAAGAAATCACAGAGCTTCCATAATAGTGACTTAACAGCACACCCAAAGCTCTAGAACAAAAAGAAGGAAATACACCCAAGAGGAGTATGCAGCAGAATACTCCTCAAAGTGAGGACTGAAATCAATAGAATAGAAACGAAGAGAACAATATAAAAAATCAATGAAACAAAGAGGTGGCTCTCTGAGAAAATCTAAAAGACAGACAAACCCTTATGCAATCTAATTAAAAGGCAGAGAGAGTATCCAAATTAACAAAATCAGAAATGAAAGGAAGCATAACAACAGATACCAAGGTAAACTGAAAGGTCATTAGGTCATATTTCAAAAAATGCACTTCTCAAAATTGTAAAGTCTAAAAGAATTGGATAAATTTCTTTTTTTTCCGATTAATTGATCGATCGAGTGATTGATCAGTCATTGATTCAACCGATAGTGACGTCATCCAATCATCGGGTGATTGGGAACCGAACTTGCCACCTCGGACGCTGCAGCCTGGATACCTAACCTCAGAGCCACCTCTCCGGCTCGCTTGGATAAATTTCTTGATAGATACCACTTACCTAAGTTAAATCAAGATCAGATAAACAATTTAAATAGACCTATATCTTCTAATGAAATAGAGGTAGTCATTAAAATTTTCCCAATCAAAAAAAGCCCAGGCTCAGACAGTTTTAGTGCAGAATTCTAACAGACTTTCAAAACAGACCCAATACCAATATTCCCCAAATTATTCTACAAAATAGAAACAGAAAGACATTGCCAAATTCATTTTCTGAGGTCACAGTCAACCTGACACCCAAACCACATAAAGACTCAAAAAAGAAAGAGATTATAGAGCAATTTCCCTTATGAACATAGATTAAAAGTAATAAAATATTCACAAACTGAATAGAAGACACATCAAAGAGATCATCCACCATGATCAAGTAGACTTTACTTCATAGATGCTAGGATGATTCAAAATATGAAAATTTGTCAATGTAATCTACCATATAAACAAACTGAAAGAAAAATCACCACATGATCTTTCCATTAGATGCAGAAAAAGCCTTTGACCAAATCAAACACCCCTTTATCATATAAGTCTTAGAGAGATCAGGATACAAGCGACATACCTAAACATAATAAAGGTGATATTGAGCAAGCTTATAGCCAACATCAAATTAAATGGAGAAAAACTCAAATCAGTCCCACTAAAATCAGGAACAAGTCAAGGTTATCCAATCTCTCTATATCTATTAAATATAGTACCTAAAGTTATAGCTAGAGCAGTATTAGAACTAAGGGAAATGAAGGAGATTTTATATATTTTATATAAGTTATAAAATTTTTATATTTTATATAAGTTAAAGTATCATTATTCACAGTTGATATGATAGTATTCCTAAGTAACATAAAGAATTCTATCAAGGAACTTCTACTGCTAATAAACATCTTATGGAAGTGTCTGGATACAAGAGCAATTCAAGAAAAGAATCAGAAGTCCTCCTATATTCAAACACTAACTGAACTGAAAGATATCAGGGACACAATATCCTTCATATTAGCCACAAATAATATAAAATATCTTGGTATAACTCTACAAAGTAAATGAAAGACCAGTTTGACAAGAACTCCAGAAACACACACACACACTGACACACACAGGTAGATGTAACAACATACAATGAAATAAAAATAAGCCCTGAGTTACAAATAGAGTAAGGAGGGGTAGATGGGAGTACTTGGGGGAAGGAAAGGGGAGAGGGAAATTGTATATTTATGTTATAATCTCAAAATTAAAGAAAAATAAAGCTTTAAAAATAGCCAGTGAACTGATGAGTTATATAAGAAGGTTTGTACTTAGTTAAAAAAAAAAGTTAAAGTTCAATGTCCTTAGCAAGAAGTGAAATGCAAATTCAAACTGCTCTCAGAGTCTCTCCACCAGAGTCCGAGTGTCAGAGATTCAAAGATGACAAGTGCAAGTCCAAGGAAAGAGTCAGAGTCCACTGTGGACGGGGATGTGGACCACTGCAGACACTGGGAATTCAGTGTGCAGGCTTCTCAAGGAACATAACTGAAAGACAGCTATACCACTGCTGAGTATCCATGAGATGCTAAGTCAACATACCTGAGTCATGCATACACCTGAGCTCACTGCTACACCATTCTCAACAGCTAAGACATGTGACCAGCCTAGACATCCACCAAATGATGAATGAATAAAGGAAACACAATGTGCTCATTCAATATTCTTTCCTTCAGACATAAAGAAAAATAACATTATAACATTTGTAGGAAACACATGGAAATGGAGATTATTATGTTCAGCAAATGAAACCCGGGTATTAAAGACGAATGGCATGGGTATTATGATGTGTTGGACCTGGATTTCAGTGTGTGAGGCAGAGTGGCAGAGGTAGGTCATTAAATGAGAAGGGGGGCACTGAAATGGAAGAAAGGCATCATAAATTTAGGAGACCAAGAAAGGGATTTGTTGATGGTGAATGCATTTAACCTAAGGATAGGAAAGTAAAAACAGGTTGTTAAATACCCTGCAGTAGGACACAGAGCTGGGCAGTAGGTGGGGTCCAGCCTGTAGAGCAAGATACTGTCTGCAAAGTTGTAGGGGCTGATATCTATGTTTGGAGATGTAATCTCTCATGGTGTTCTGGAATGCAACTGGCACCACAAGGAAATCAGGGTGGACTGACCTGTATACAGCTTTGGGAAGTCAGTATGAACAGCTATGCATATAATTCAGTTATATACTATACATATATCATACATAAACAATATCTGTTCTGTGTACCTGAGGTCAATCCTGGTTGATAATGTTCAATTACAGAGAGAAACTATCGCAGTTGTGTAGCTGTTACTGCTGTGGTTTGAGTGTGAACTACATCCCACAGCCTCACATGTTTCTCCAAGCTGGTGATGAGGCAGCAGGAGAGACATGACTGGACACTGCTAGTCTACCTTCTAATGCTCCTACAAACACTTGACTATTTCTTATCTTATAAATGCTTTGCTATCTTGGAATTATCCATGTGTGTTTGTAAGGGTCATTGTTGAGACTTAAGATAGTGGAAATGAGAGGGATTCCCCTACAGACTCAAATACATGTCTGTAACAAAGAGAGAGTCAGGGTGGATTGATTGTGGAACCTTTAAAGTATTCTGGAAAACTACTCCCTAGGGAATTGAGTCCCCAGTATCAGTGCACAGAAAGTTATGCATTTAACATCCAAAAGTGCCAAGCTTTACCCAAAGGTGTCAGAAAACCAGAACAACTGGTTTTATAAGCATGAAAATTCCAAAATTTGGTGAGCCATGGATTCTGAGAGACACTGAGGAGAGGCACTTGTTCTCAGGTCAGAGCATTGGCAAGCAGGCACTGACAGACCCCTCATGGAACTTTGAAAGTAAAATCTAACTCTCAGTGGAGTTCACTGAAGGTAGTGAGAACAGAACCATGGGATATCCACCAAAGAAAGCAAAACATATGTTAAGAGGCAGTCTAAGAAAGAGTCTACATGTCCTACAGAGATCATAGGTGAGGCAGTCGGCTGTCTGTGTCAGCCACAGAATTCAGGATCTGGTGCTTTTCCTGATTGGTTATTGTCTTGCTCCAGACTTGTTATTCCTTGTTATGTCCCCATCATTAATTTTGGGATGGAAATTTAAACTCTGTGCATTTGTCTGTTCAAAGTCGGTAAGGCACTGTTATTGTGTTAATTTTATAGGTAGTCACAGTTAATGGACTTCCTTCAGTCTTTTTGAGATTTGAATCCTTCTTAAACAATGATGACTTTTGTGGTTAAACTGAATGCAATTGCAGCATGAGACAACCATGTACCTTTTTGCATGACTGGGCTCTGTTGGTTTATGAAAGGGTCACTTGAGCATAGACTACACTCCTGTCACTCAGACCTCATCCTTTAGATGGCTTCTGTGTGGTCACAGCACGGCTAGTGCAGATCACTGATATGATCATATAAAATGAGATCCATGGTACAGGATCAGGGCAGTGGGACAGAGGGTGCCATCTCTCCCCTGATTAGCTTTCAGTCACCATTTATACTTTGTTATCTCATGCGAATTAACAAGCTGGAATTCCAGAAAATTCCTTGTCGACATTCAGATCATTCTGGAAAATGGGCACTTGAAGCCCAGGAAACAGAGCTCAGGATGGGAAACAGACTCTATAATGAGAGAAGCTGGCACTCCTTCTCCTAGAACACCTTCCCACAGCCAGGTAATCCTTCAAGCAGAAGGTTTTAATTCCATATAAGCTTACTGAAACAAAACCAGAAAGAAAGCATAATACTACATTTAAAGTCAAGCTTTAATTTTGAGACACTGTGGTTTATATTCTTTTTTATTAAAGCAAATTTAAAGATCCTTGTGAGAATGAATAATATAAAGGAATTGAGAGCACAGATTAAATCTTATTGTGTGTTCATAGTGTAATCATGCTTCAGATTTCGTATCACAGTGTGTATCTTAAATAATTTCAGGGTTGGATTCTACACAGCACAAGCTAGCCACTGTAATGGAGAAGTCCCCTGCTGTTTATTCTTCTGTTTTCCCCCTTGTCCAGCCCTGTCCCCATCACACAGGTCACCTCTTGAGGCAGAGGGCTCCTGAGGCAATGGCACATTGCTTTTTTGTGAGGTTAAAATAATGTTGCCATTTCTTCCAGAACTATTACTCTGGCTGGAAAGAACACATGCCTTGCATTAATTAGAAAGAATGCAGCAAGGTGTCTTTGTCACAATACTTCCGCTGCAACATCTGTCCTACAAGGGAACCAGCCATGTTTAAAACTCAACAAGTACATTTACCCTGAGCAAGAAGAATTGGTTGTCACCTACAACCAAATATCAACTCTAGCCACAGTTCACAGAGCAGAACACTTAGTCAAACAGTGAATGTGTGTTGTTACAAAGCTGACTTAAGTGACAACTTCAGTTCCTTCTTGTCTTCCCAGTGGGCAGTCGAGGGTAGAAATGTGACAGTGTATACCTGATCCTTCTTAGGTGTTACATTGTTGTCCTTTGTCAAATCCTTATATTCATGTATATCATAATCCAGTTCTTCTTCTGTCCACACTAAGTTTCCACAGCAAATTTACCTGAATTCTTCATAGGTCTTCATTAAAAGCAAATAAAACAATGAAAACCAACAGATACCAGAAAGATGTATAGAGAAGAAGCATAGTGTTAACAATCCATATCTCAGTCACCATGTTACTAAATTCCTTCAGGCCCATGTAGAAGCTGGTCCTGCCCTGCTGATATTCTGGTTATGCTCCTTCATCTTCTTCTTCTTCTCCTCCTCCCACACTGCTCTCCTGTATCTTTCTTCATCCTGATACATATAAGAGAAAGTATTTCCTTCATTTTAACCCCACATACAAGTGGAGTGGAGTGACAAGACAAGAGGAGACATGGAGAGGGATCTCAGGACGCTACAGCCTGCCATTCTCCACACCCATAGGATCAGCAAAGCTGGCCACTTTGAGTTCATAGTGCATGTCTTAACCAAGTCTTCAATGATGGCTGGCCTCTGTGGCCACGTTTATGCCTACAGACTCCCAACAGCAAGGGCCATTCTTTCTCTGGACAGTGACCATGTTACCAACTGGGCTGTAGGTTTTTGCAAAGTTTATCTTCCATTCCTCCCATTTAGCATCCAAACTGGGATCACATGATGGAGCAGCTGAGGCCATTTCAAGCAGTAGGACAGCACTAATGAGGTCTCAAATTCCACAAGGACTTGTCCTATATCAAATGGTCAGCCCTAAAAACGTACACAGAAATAATATTATGTATACTGACTAAGTTATAGTTAGGAATATATATGTATATAGATATATGCATGTAGTAACAATTAATGAAAGAAAGACCAGCATTTTTTAACTAGAAGTTTTCCTGGTCTCACCTGGCACCAAGTTCCCACAGCCACTTATAAAATCCCTGTGTCTCACCTGGTCCAGCAACCGCTCAGACCCAAGTAAACACACATAGGCTTATATAAATTACAAAATGCATGGCCATGGCCTCTGGCTCAAGCTTCTTGCTAGCTAGCTCTTATATCTTAAATTAATGAACTTCTATTAATCTGTAAATTACGACATGGCTGTGGCTTACTGGTCTGCTGGCGTGTTCTTCCTTCAGTGGTGGCAGCTGGCATCTGCTTTGCCTCTCCTTTCTCTTCCTGTCTATCTGCTTGGATTTCTGCCTGCCTCTAAGCTGCCTTGTCATAGGCCAAATGGCTTTATTTATCAACCAATCAGAGCAACATATTTTCATAGCATGCAGAACGACATCCCCCCATCAATGTTTAAAGAAGAATCAGAAGTGGTAAATGTGCAAGGGTAAATGAGAGAGCTTTTAGGGAAGAGAGGGAAGATAGCAATGATGTAATTATATTATTATCTTAAAAAAACAAAACCCCATGGTGTGGGGGAGGGGACAAAATAAAATCTAGAGAAAGAAGAGAAGTCCCAGGTAAGCAGAGAAAAGCTATGGGGATGTGTTGCTTGAGTTTTCCTGCCTGGCCCACGTCAGGATAAATCTCTTTCACTTGCCAGTCCCACAGCTGCTCAGACCCAACCAAATAAACACAGAGACTTATATTGCTTACATACTGTATGGCCGTGGCAGGCTTCTTGCTAACTGTCCTTATATCTTAAGTTATCCATTTCTATAAATCTATACCTTGCCACATGGCTCATGGCTTACCGGCATCTAAAAAAAGGGGGGGGGGGAAGTGCTGTGGGATGTTCTGTATGGCAAATGTGTTGCTAATAAAACACTGATTGGCCAGTGGCTAGGCAGGAAGTATAGGTGGGACTAACAGAGAGAATTAAAAGAACAGGAAGGCAGAAGGAGTCACTGCCAGCCAGCCAGCCACCACCAGGACAAGCAGCATGTAAAGATGCCGGTAAGCCATGAGCCATGTGGCAAGGTATAGATTTATAGAAATGGATAACTTAAGATATAAGGACAGTTAGCAAGAAGCCTGCCACGGCCATACAGTTTGTAAGCAATATAAGTCTCTGTGTTTACTTGGTTGGGTCTGAGCGGCTGTGGGACTGGCAGGTGAAAGAGATTTGTCCTGACTGTGGGCCAGGCAGGGATGTTTCTGGAGCATGACTAGGCAGGATCCAGGGCCTGTGTACATTGTCTCTGCTCCCACCTGGAGTGCTGTGGCTACCGAAAGGTGGAAACCAGGAGTGTACTGTCCAGGGCCTCCTGAGAAATATTTATAAAGGAGTCTAGTGATGCAGGAGCAGAGCAGCCTGTGTCTCCATCTTTTCCCTAAAGCCTCAGCCTGACCTAGAGTCATATGGTAGCTTGACTAGTGAGTCAGGCATCCCAGGCAAAAAAACATAGTTCTAGACACTAACCAGATCCCAGGCCAAAGCTGTGTAATACAGAATGTGGCTCTTCTGAGAATCTTAAGGTTCATGGAATGTTCTCTGTTTTGTATAATTAACAATCTTCAGAAACAACAGAATTGTCATAGGATGAACCCATTGAGGACAGATGGTAGATCCCACAGTCCTACCTCAGATTCTGCATCTGTATGGAGATCATATGATAGCCTAAGAACTGCGAGGGTGCTGTTGACAACACATTTGTAGAATCAAGCAATGTGTACCTGTCTGTGGCTGCCTTGTCTGAAACTCAACCTATGACAGACAAGAACATCTTCAGAGAGGATGAAATAACCAGCAGGAAACAGAGGTGTCAGAAGTACATGTCCCTCAGACCAACCATTAGTGTCTCAGCCTATGACAGATAGAAGCATCTTCAGAGTGGATCAAATAATCAGAAGAAAACAGAGAAATTAGAAAAACTTGTCATTCAGCCTGACCATTAATATCTCAGCCCAGGGCTTCACAGCTTTAGACAAAAATATTGGAGTTGCTCAAACCAAAAAATAGATGCCTCATGCACACAGAACTAGGTGGGCCTACAGGTTCTGACTGGACAGGAGGAAATTGCTGTGTGGACTTCACCATTACTTTGACTAGTACAGCTCTGCATATGATTACAAAGCAGATGTAGCAACAATTGGAAAACAATACAGTTGTTTGAGAAACTACAGGAAATATAAATTCCTACATGTGATGTATGGCCATGTTCCTTTGATGTTCCCCAGATTTTTATTGAATACTTGGTGTCTAATAATTGAGATTTGAAGATTTTTGGATGTTCGTTATAAGCAGAATTGGATGGATAGATGGATACTTTCCTAAAAAATGCATATGCTCTCTCCAAGTCAAAGTGGATGAAATGCTAAGCAGAAAATTGGTATACACAGATAGTAGCAATAGAGTTCATTTCAATATTACAATCATAATGAAAGAAAACACTTCATGTTTGCAGTGTTCCTCACTTTCGGCAATGTGGTCAAGGTATAATCTTTGGTTAGCATTGTCTGCTACCTTCTCTCAGCCACTCATGGAACTTTGTCCAAAATCAACCATATACTTGGGCACAAAGCAAGTCTCAACAAATACACACAAAAAAAAAAAATTGAAATAACACCCTTTATTCTTTCTGACAATCACAGATTAAGGCTGAATATTAACAACAACAGAAAGCTTACAAACTCGTGGATACTGAACAACTCACTACTAAATAAAAATGAGTCAAGACAGACATCAATAAATAAATCAAAACTTTCTCATATTTAAATGAAAATGAGTACATAACATACCCAAAGTTATGGGACACAATGAAGGTGGTCCTAGGAGAAAAGTTCATGGCACTAAGTACTTACATAACAATTTTTGAGAGATCTCACACTAGCAACTAAATAGCATGTCTGAAAGATCTAGGACAAAAGGAAGAAAAAATGCCCAAAGGGAGTAGATGGCAAGATATCAAAATCATCAATCATTGAGAAGAAATTTAAGAAGATATCAGAAGATGCAATGATCCCCCATGCTCATGGATCAGTAAGATTTATATATTGAAAATGGTCATCCTACCAAAAGCAATTTACAGATCCATTGCAACCCCCATCAAAATCCAACACAATTCTTTATAGATCTTGAAAACCTTTCCAGTATTTCTAATCTGACCTAAAGCACAGACTAAGGGAAACTCAAGACTTGTGAGTCATGGGATACCTTCTTACTGCCCAATAAACAGCAAGAATTCTGCTATGTTTCATAAATATTTGATAATAATTTAATTATAAATAATAGTTATTATTATCATTTTAATGATTTATATTTATTAGTATACATAGTAAAAGTATGTATTCCTAGCAATGTAGGAATGCTGAAAGTAAGAGAGCATTCTCCAGGGAAGAGCCCAACAATTGGTTATCCAATACCAAAGAGTCAGACCTGTAAACATATATACAATTAGCATTATATAGACTAAGCAGGTTGTTTTCATGTAATTTGGAATATATGTAACAATTTTTTAGTGGAAAAAAGAGGCTATGAATTGGAAGAGCAGGAAGAGGCATATGGGAGTATTGGTAAGGAAGGAAGGGAATGGAGAAATTATGTAATTTTAATCTCAAAAAATAAAAGCTATAGAAAAACAAATTTAAGTTACTATTATTGGTGCATAATTTTCAGAAAATATACACATTGTTAAAAAGTAAAAAGAGTTTGGATCAGAGTGTAATCTTTAAAAATCACAGCTGGAATAACTGGAATTTGTCCTGGCTTTTTACCTCAGCATGATGCTCCTGAGACTCCTTGCCCTGTGCACTAGTGGTTGCTTTTTTGTTCTGCTGAGCATGTCCTACTTGTAAGATTTTCAGTTTTATTATCCATTCACCCATTGATGTCATTTGAGTTGTTCTCAATTTGAGGATGAATAAAATCTTTTAATATATTTAAAACATAAAAGAAGTTCACAGTACAGGTGCAGTATAGTCGAACAGAATGAGGGGCCATCTCTTTGCACTGAATGCAAACAATTTTCACTTGTCAAATTCATGTGAATTAAAATCATTAAATTCCAGAAATTTTCAAATAGACTTTCAGATCATTGCCAATAAAGGGCGTGTAAAATCCTCTAAACAAAGCTTAAGGATGGAATACTGACTCCTTAATGAAAAGACTCACTCATACTTCCTCCCAGAATACTATCCCACAGTGAGTATACCTTCAAGCAGAATTACGTGTTAACCACATAAAAAGTCACTTCCACAAAAATAGAAAGAAACCAGAATACTGCATTTTAAATAAAGCTTTATTTTTTAAAGACATAGCTTTGTATATTCTTTATTTTAAAGTTTAATCTAAAAATCATTCTGAGAATCATTAATATATAGGAGTTGAGAGCATAGGTTGAAGTGTTTGTAAGTTTTTGTTTGTTTGTTTGTTTGTTTTAGTATGAGCATGCCTGGAATTCACACCACAATGTTCCTCTTAAGGGATTTGAGTGTTGGATCCTGTGATGGGGAGGCCCCTTGCTGCTTCTGCTCCCCTTCCTCTAGTACAGACCTTCTTTTTCACCATCAGGCATCTCACATCTTGGAGTAGAAGCCTCTGAGCCAAAGGCACAGTGATTGCTTCACTCCTTGGCTAACTTTATGTTGCCATCCATGTTACTCTGGCTGGAAGCAAAGCACATGTTGCATTAATTAGAAGGAATGCAGCAAGTTGGCTTTGTCACAATTCCTCCCATGGAACACCTGCCCTTCAAGGGTACCAGCCATGTTTAAAGCCCAACAAGCAGTACATCTACCCTGAGCAAGAAGAAAACGTTGTCACCTACAATCAAGTATCAACTTTAACCACAATCTGGTTGTCACCTACAAACAAATATCAAGTCTAGCCACAATCTGCAGAACAGAAGACTTAGTCAACAGTGAACTGTGTGTTGTTCCACAGCTGGAATAAGTGAGAACTTCAGTTCCTTCTTGGCTTCCCAGTGGGTAGTTGGGGGTGGGGATATGACACCATCTTACCTGATCCTGTACAGGAGTCACAGCACTGCTCCCCGCCAAATCCTCAAGTTTAGGGACATCACCAACTGGCTGTGTTTGAGTTTTTTCCTTCTCTCCAAGCATTGGGTATAAAACTTTATCAATAATTTTCACGAATTCATCATCAGTCTTCATAGAAAGAGCAAATAAGACATTGAAAACCAACAAACTAACTAAAAATGTGATGTAAAGAAACACAGAGTTAGGCCTTCTAAGCCACACTCACCAAGTGATCAAAGACATTCATTTCTATGTTGAAGTCATCCTTGTCCTCCTGGCCATTTTCCTTATTGTAGAGTTCAACCTTCTTCATAAACTCCTCCCACATCTGCCTTCTGAATCCTTCTTCATCCTAGAAATAACAGAAATAGCAGTATTTCCTTCATATTAACTCCACATACAAGCTGACCAAGTGGACTTGCTGAGACAGATAAAGAGGAGCCATGGAGAGGGATCTCAGGACACTACAGCCTGCCATTCTCCACAGCCTGCATGTCCACAATGCAGGCCATCTTGTGTTCATAGTATACAACTTTCAGCAATTCCTTGGTGATGGTTGACCCCTGTGACCTCTTTCATGCATAGGTACTCCTAACAGCCAGGACTATTCCTTCTGAAATCCCTTTGAACAGTTCCCATGTTACCAACCAGCTTCTCATTTTTTATCTTTGGCTCTTGCTCTTCAGCATCCAGAGTAGGATCAGGGGATTCAGCAGCCGAGGCCACTCCCAAGCACAGGATGACTAGGAAGACAGCGGGAGTCATGTCTCAAGTACCTAGAGGAAAAACAGAGAAATCCCAGTCTACGCATTTCAAAGTTACTAAAATTTTTCCTTCTTTACTAGAAATTAAGGTACCAATAGTGGATCAAGATTTTGAACTATTCCAAGTATTTATCTAAGCAACATGGAAAAAGCTAAGGATGTGGTTTGTCTGAAGAAAACATATGGAGGTATTTGTTAGGCCACCAACATGAGTGGCTGTTCATGGCTCTAGGGATGGAAACAATAAGTAGTGTGAGCTTCAGTTATCAGACAGATGTTCACATACCCCATGATTCCAAAAGTTAAAGCTGTAACTAAGGACGTAAGGCAGAATACGCCTAGGATTTGTACAGAGTAAGGGAACTACAAGAGCTAAGAGAACATAAGAAAGACAATGGGGGGAGGGCCTACTCATCCCTCTGACACACAGTTGTCACTGTGCCTCCTGAGTTTCTACTATTACCTCAAAAAGGAAAGGGTTCACAAGGTCATGCCACTAGAAGCCAGAGCCACCATCAGGAGTGGAGCAAAGAGGAGAGCATTCTCAGCATGGTCAGCTCAAGACTTTCCAGTCTTCCATTCAACTCCCCCAGAAGACGCCAGGTTAGGGGCATGCTGCTTGGTATTCCTTTTGTACAGGTCAGAAGAGACCTGAGGTTTTAATTTGTATTGATATGGGAAAAAGTGATCCTAACTGAATGTGAAGCACTGGGCATGGCTGCCACTGTGCAGGGGACCAACGGACACTCCCTGTGACCAGGCTCAGACTTACACTCATAGGGATCTAGCACAAAGTTGGACGTCTAAAGGGCCTGGTTGGCTCTTTCGACCCTCCACTCATTCCCCTCTGCTTCTCTACCAAGGTTCCTGAGTGTAAGGTTTTCTCAGTCCTAATGGGTTTGCCTCATTCTCCAGGGAGTCTCTCCAGGGCTCTACTCTAGGTTCCAGTCTACTTTGGCAGAGCCAGGGCCTCACCTGAGATGTCCAATGCTGTACTTGTGCACTCCACTGACTCAGTTCTTCAGCGGTTCCTGGGAATCTAGAATCTAGCCCAGCTGTACATCATTCAGTCTTTAAATCCCTAATCTCTGGCTATGAAGCCCCACCCAACAATCCTAATATCTTTATGACCGGTTGTATTGGTGACAGCATTGGGCCCCAGGCACTATCACTCCAGGCATTTACAGAAATCTGATTTTATCCTGTCCTGGAGGATGGAGCATGTGTTGTCACAGAGGACTATGGGGGAGATGTGCAAAGGTTCCTTTTAGAGGAAGGTAGCCTGGGATCATTTAGTACCCTGCTGTTGTGCTTTGTGGGTTATTTAAGAAAAAAAGTGTTTCCAGGTAATTTTGAATAGTTTTTCAGTCTAACCATGGTTTTAACTTAGAATAAAAAACACCCTGGAGTGCTATGAGTCAGCATATTCAAGTCTAATTTCTCCTGGTGGGAATACAGACCTTAGGATACTTCTCCAGTTTATGGGTTGAATCCAGGTGGGTCTCCCCCAAAATAGGTGAGGGACTAGAGAGATGGCTCCACAGTTAAGAGTATTTGCTGGTCTTGCAGAAGACCTGAGTTCAGCTCCCAGGACACACTTGGGGCTCCCAATAATCTTTAACTCTAGTTCCAGGGGATCTAATCCTCTCTTATTCTCAAATAGAGCACTAGACACACAAATGGTGAAGGTAAAATGCACAAACACATAAAACAAAATTAAATAATAGATTTTAGGAAAAGAGAATAGTTAGGGGAAGGCTGTCCTGAAACAGAGAGGAGATGTTCAAGGACAAACCCTTGGGTGGGACAGGGGATGAAAGGACTGGATGAAGGTCTCCTATGATGTCTCCACTGGTTAGATATCCTGCCTAGTCTCTTTGATCAGAGATGTTTTGACCTTTTATGTCTTTAGCAACCTATTCATGATATAAGAATCATTTGCTAAAAAGTTATGCTAATAAGTGGAAAAGGGTAAATGAGAAATATGGAAATTTCTTCAGTTGCTCTCTCTGGGTTTTACTGTATGGAAACAGTGTCCATTTTGAGATTTAAGTTAAGACACTTCATGAACCTCAATGTTAAAATGTTAGATAAAGAGAACTTAAGAATTTTTTAGGTAGAAGAAAACACAGGCAAATAATAGTAACCATTAACTACTACAACACAGAACTTAAAAACGTAAGTCACCAGGAGAACATGGCCCACTGAATCAACTAAGCGGTGCTTACATGGGCTCCCGGAGACTGATGCAGCAAGCAAGGGCCTGCGTGGGTCTGCACCAGGTCCTCAGAGTACATGCTGTATCTGTTAGCTTGGTGTTTTGTGGGACTGCTATGTGGAGTGGGAGCAGGTGTGTTTCTGCGTCTTTTGCCTGTTTCTGGGGCTCTTTTCCTCCTATTGGGTTGCTGTGTCCAGCCTCAATATGAGGGCTGTTGCCTTGTCTTACTCTGTATTGTTTGTCCTGCTTGACTGTCATCTCTGGGAGACCTGCTCTTTCTGAAGAGGAAATGGAGGGGGAGTGGATCTGGGGGAGAGTGAGGTAGAGGGAAATGGGAGAAGTGGAGGGAGAGGAAACTATAATCAGGATATGTTGTATGAGAGAAGAATCTATTTTCAATAAAAAACCCAAGATTCAGAAGTATTCCAAATCATTATGATTTTCTCAATAAAATAAAACATATATTCATCAAAGAAGTCCTTTCAAGGAAAAATAAGCATCTTGCCATTTTGACAATAATATTTTTAATGAATTTTTTTACATATTTGATCATAATGGAATCATAATTTACATATTTTTGTACATACCATAATTTACATTTTAATTGAGATTCATTTGAGCACCACCAAGATGCACCATGTGACCTGTCACTCTTTTCATTGAGTGACACATATTTTGCATGAGAGTTCCCATTTTAATTATTGTAGGTATGGGGCCCAGTGGCACTAGCCCCTTAAAAGGCCATTTAAAAAGATAAAGAGTGGGCCTGCAAGATAAATCTTGCAAGGTAAATACATCTTCCAGAAAGCCTGGTGACCTGAATTTACAGCACTTGATAGTGGAAGTGGAAAACTGGCTGCTGTATATTGTCCTTTGACTTCCACACATGCCCTTCCCCAAATTTAAAATTCATGAATAAAACACAAGTTTCCTTATGTGGAATAAATCAGGTCCCAGTATCACACATCAAACTTTCTTACTTTTTAAGGATATATAATATTTATTAAACAGTATAGTGGTTTGGATGAGATGTCCCCATATTCTGAGATATCTACATATTTGGTCCCCAGTTAGTGACTCTGTTTGGGTAGATTTAGGAGATCTGGCATTGCTGAGGGGAAATATGTCACCAAGTGTAGGCTTCGAGCATTCAAAGGCCATGCACTTGTTTCTAGTGTGCTTTCTGCTTCTTGTTTGTGTTTTGAGGTGTGAGCTCTCAGCCACTGTTCCAACTGTCACGTCTGCCACCTGCTGCCATGCTGTCCCCCTTATTATGAACCCTAATCCTCTAGAATCATAAGCCCCAAATAAACCATTCCATTTATAAATTACCCTGGTCATGGTATTCTATTACAGCAATAGAATGGTAAGTGATACACATAGAGACACCAATTTTTTTCTGTACATTATTTCATGAACATGTTTCCCATGCAAGTGGAGAAAGAAGATACAATATCTGTCTCCTCTACACTACCAAATGTGGACAAAGTTCAGAATTTGTAATGCAAAAAAAGCAGTTATGAATGCTTAAGCCAGAGAGTAAGACATTATTGTTGCTGAAAGTCATTGTGATACCTGTTTATAGAGAAAAATCTGTTAAATTATACTTGGCTCATCATCTTAGTTTAGACCTCTAAATCTTGTGCTAAGCCTGTCTATGCAAATCTTTATAGCATCCTGTTTCAGCCAACAATGATATTAAGTCAGTTTAGCACAAACCTCCACCCTTACTATCTGATAATCTTCTCTGTCTCACCCAGAGCCCTTTTCTCCAAGAATGCCTCAGGTTATATCTCCTCATATGGCTACAAGCAAGATTCCTGTAGATGTGTTTCATCAGAATCCCCTCAAACCTGATACTTCTTAACAATTTTCCATCTACTGAGCCTCTGTCTGCTCCTTGCTATAAAATTTACATCAGTATCTATACGTGACACCTAGCACTCTCTCACCTCTCATGCAGGACTCCATGCAAATGACTCCTGTAGCTATAGTCTACACTTTAGTACAGTTTTCCTAGATAATTTAATAAGCATTTAATTCTCTAACTCATGGATGTGCTTTAATAAGTAATCATGACCTAATTGCTCTTAAACAGTAGTTTCCTTCCCACCCTTTCCATTTCCTGTGCTTCACTAGAATGGCAGATACTCTAATCAGAACAACAGCATGTTCCTGGTGATCCTGAGTTCTCAGTTACTAGAACTTTAGAAGTTGTGGTCTACTTCTTCTGGCACATCATCATCCAAGAATTGAGTTGGAAAAGCAAATGATGAATGTTAGATGGAGGGTGGACAGTGAAGATACTAAAACTCATCCTCCATTTCTGAGGCCAGCTGGCCAAATGCTCTGTGCTTGTTCTGTGGAGAGGAGAACAGGAGTCTATTCTGCTAAATGAAGCCCCAGTGGTGGGATCAAAGAAATTATTACAACTAACTTTAGAGTTGTAAACCATTCAGTTTATTTGGGTTATTCACAGGAAGTTGGGCAAAGGGTTATTTGCTAGAGAATGAGTAGGTCCAAGTTGCCATACCAATGAAAAATCCCACAGCATTCTGGGAGATAACTGTTGCAGAATCTTGCTTTGCAGTGTATGAAGATGTTTCACTACAATTGGTTTAATAAATAGCTTAATGGCCAATAACTAGGCAGGAAGAGGTTAGCAGGACTTCTGAGAACAGAGAGGTCCCAGGTAGTAAGAAAGGCAGAGTTGTCAGGCAGAAGGAGAAAGACATGCAGGAGGAAAGGTAAAAGCCACAAGCCACGTGGCAGCATACAGATGAAAAGAAATGGGTTAATTTAAGTTATAAGGGCTGATTAAAAACAAACCTAAGCTATAGGCCAAGTTTCATAATTAATAATAAGTCTCACTATCATTTTTTTTTTGTGAGCTGGTAGTCCAAAGAAAAATTTATCCACAAATGACCTCCAACATGGGGGCTTGAATATCCAAACATAGGGCCTGAGAAAGCTAAGAAAAGTTCTAGACAAGAAGACAGTTGTGGCTTCCTAGTACTGCAACCTCTCAGGTGGGCTGGTGCTTGGTGGCATACAGAGGTGCAGCTACTAGCTGCTGCCTGCAGGCTTAAGCCAGCCAACAGAGCCATGTGCTAAGCTGAGCTGCATGGCAGCCAACATACCAGTTTAAGATTTGTCTCACAAGATCAGAGAATGCTGCAGTTGCACAGTAAAGACAGATCCAGATGGGAAAAAAACCCTCTGAACAGGTTACAGTGTGTTTTAAAATGTGTGTAGGCTTCGAAAAGAAAATAAAATGGGCATAGACAGTCATAGAAAAAATAGTTTATGAATAATAAGATAAAGTCTTTAAAGAGAGAATAAAATGATAAGCCACATAAAGATGGAAAATACACAGAGAGTCTGGATTCTGTATGGTGTCTTGTTGACTTTAAATTTTTTGATTGCTGATGAGAGAACAATGGCTGCTGAGAGACATTGGATTATGGAAACTGCTAAATCAAACTAACTTACATATTTTTAAAAGTGAAGTCAAAAACTATGTTGCATTGGGGAAGGGGTTATGCTTTTGTTCTCACAGAAAACAAAAGGATATGGATTCATTCATAGTTAATAGAGATCAGATTTGATCAGGGAAGATCCCCTGAAAACCCTGGCTACAGACATAAAGAAATAAACTTAAAAAAACTACAAGACAGGTTACATATATTTTACCTGCTCAAACATAAAACAAACAAAAAAAATCATCTCTGGCTGGCTTGTGTACAATGCACAGTCCATACTTCTGTTGATACAGATATGTATGTTACCTTTGAAAGTTTGTGTGTTTTCAGAGTAAGGGGACCAGACACTAATGAAAATGGGTGGTCCAGGTGATCCAACCTCTCAGAGTACTTCTGTTGCCATTTCCTCAGAGTTCTGCATCCAGAACAGCTTCAACGCTGCTGGCTGAGATGGTTTAACCTCACAGACCATTCTATCCAGAACTACAGATAAACCTTGCACTTTCCCATTGCACTGAGATTTGACAATAAATGTTCTGGCTAGCTCTCCCAGGACTTTGCCATTATCCTAATTTTTGCATAGTTGCCCAAAGATGCCATCAACCCCAGAAAACAGGAAGCAGTCTAGAGAACATGATGCCCACATTCCCAAGAGGTGGGGTTTGTGTTTTCTGGTTGTTTGGTGGGTTATGGATGGTGTCATCATGTAGGGGGATTGGTTACAAATTCTTACTGGTCATGGTCAGGGAGAAAGCTAAATGAAGGAGATTCAGGGATCTGTTTCTGAAGGGAAAAGTGAGGATATAGTAGAAATGATGGTATAAAATGGTGGACTGTTTAGTGTACTTTTGAACAACCATTAGTCTCAAATATTTTACATTGGTATGAATTTTTTATATTGATATAAATTTAAGGTTATTCTTGTTATACTACATATATGTTTCTAATTCTTGTTTAAGGTATTATACCTATACAGATCATTTTAAAATGTAATGTAAATTTTAGTACTTAGCAACTATTTAGGAAAATAAAGAAATACAGGTTAATAGTTAGTCATCTATAATAATCAAATGTATAGTCGTTTGAAGTATATTTTCAAGGTCATACAGAGATATATTTTAGATAGATAGGTGCTTTTCAAACACTTCAAAGGCCTACAGATTATGGCATTTAAAATATAACATTAACATAAGGCTTTTCATGACAGTGATACATATCTTCTCCTGGCAGCACCAATCTACTTCAAAAAAGAATGATGGACATTGAAGAACCTCCATGTGGAATTTGCTTTCTTTGTGGAAAAAGCTAGCCATTTGGGCAAGAAACTGCCCTTACCTCAACTTCTAGCAGTATGCTGTCAAAACTGGACAAACAGGACACAAAAGTTACTGCAAAACTTTGCCAATACAGGATAGGACAGTCCTTCAAAAATTCCTGCTTCACAGAAAAGTCTGTCAGATAGATATTCTAGGCCTATAGGCCAAAGATAGATGCTCCAACATTACAGAGGAACCTTGAGTGACTGTTCAGGAAGCCAGATGTTTCTGTCATTTCTTAGTTTTGGAAGCTGCTTGTTCTGCACTTCCTGTTTACTCAAGTAATATTATATCCTTCTCGAGTCTCTGATGGGATTAAAGATTATATGGCTGTAGTTACAGTTTCCCTTAGTAATAATAGAAAGTAAATTAGGTACACAACTTTGGACTCATCGAGGGAGGATAGATGATGGAGATTTTTCTCTGAATTTTCCAAATACAAATGTACAGGATATTGTGAATGTAATTCTTACCTAGTATTTGCTCTTATTGTTTGTAGTTTTATTATGTTAGAATTAAAGCTTTTTCTTTTTATTTAGACAAAAGGGGGAAATGTTGCAGAATATTCCTTTACACTGTGTGAAGATGTGTCACTATGATTGTTTAATAAAGATCTGAATGGCCAATAATTAGACAAGAGGAGGCTGGGGAGGACTTCTGAAGACAGAAAGATCTCAGGGAAGAAGAAAGGCAGAGTTGCCAGCTGGACACAGAGGGAGCAAGACATGCAGGAAGAGAGGTAATAGCCATGAGTCACATGACAGCATGCAGATGAATAGAAATGGGTTAATTTAAGTTATAAGAGCTAATTAAAACCACACCTAAGCTATAGGCAGGGCTTTCATAACTAATAATATGTCCCAGTGTCATTTTTTTGTGAGCTTGTAGCCCAAAGAAAAATCTGTCTATAGATAACCTACAAAACCTGCATCTTTGGAACTTCCTCTACAACTTGGGGAATAAGAGATACTTACATGGTCCAGAAAGTTTCTGAAACTTACAAGATTCACAAGGCCCCTCCTTCAGGATTCTAAAAGCCATAATCAGCTCAAGTTGCAAGCTCATTCTATAATGAGTGGATATCTGGTCTTTATTTCAACAGGTCACATTATTACAATTGAACACAGGGTTCTGTACACAGTGCCCTATGGAGTGATTAAAAAATAAAAGTGGGTATTTCTTTAAGAGAGAATAGGAGTTGTCAGGTGAGGCTGTTGGAATTCTGCAGCATTGAAGTATCCCAAAACACCATCAGACCTTAGATGACTTTCTGAGAAGGTAAAATGTAAAATGAATCTTAAAAGTTCTTATAATAAAAAAACTGCAGCCAAATATTGGGGTGAAAGCTGAAAGATCAGAGAAGCAGAACAAACCAGCAAGCTCTTACCTCTAGAAAATCCTCAGTCTCAAGACACTGAGTTCCTATTTCTTCACACCTTATATACCTTTTTCTGCCCTGCCATCTTACTTCCTGGGATTAAAGGAGTATGTGCTTCCCAAGCAAAGGCATGAGATCTCAAGTGTTGGGATTAAAGGTGTGTGCCATGAAGCCTGGCTCTATTCCCAGTATGGCCTTGAACTCAAAGAGATCCAGACAGATCTGTTTCCCAAGTGATAGGATTAAGGTTGTGTGCCATCACTGTCTAGCCTCTGTGTCTAATCTAGTGGCTGGCTCTGTCCTCTGATCCCCAGATAATTTTTATTGGGGTGTACAACATTTCCCCCTTTTTGTCTAAAATAATAAAAGGTTATAACCAATCTAAGAAAAACTATATACAATAAGTACAATAAGGATATGCAATATATACAGTCAAGAATTACATTAACAGTTGGGCAGTGGTGGTGCATGCCTTTAATCCCAGCACTTGGGAGACAGAGCCAGGCAGATCTCTGTGAGTTCGAGGCCAGCCTGGTCTATAGAGTGAGTTCCAGGAAAGGCACAAAGCTACACAGAGAAACCCTGTCTCAAAAAAAAAAAAAGAATTACATTAACAATGTCTAGTCCATTAACATTTGACAGATTCAGACAAAAAACTCCATTATTTAGCCTATTTTGGTGAGTTCAAAATGTACCTAATTCACTTTCTATCCAAACTTGTACTACCAATCAAAACCTATCTTTTGATGTCTTTCAAGTTTATACAATTATACACCTCTTAGTAAGTTTCTTTTCTGAATTTGTTGACAAGGAAAACTATAACTATCTAGTCTTCAAATCCCTCAGAGACCTGAGAAGGAAATAATATTAACTGAGTAAGCAGGAAGTGCATCAAGTGACTTCGAAAAAATGTGAGCAATGACAGAAACTGCTGACTTCCTGGACAGTCACCCAAGATTTCTCTGCAACATAGGGGCATCCATCTTTAGCCTACAGGCCTAGCATATCTGACAGACTCATCTGTGAAGCAGGATTTGCCAAAGGGCCTTTCTACTTTGTCTTGGCAAGATTTGGCAGTCCTTTCTTTTGTCTCCTGCTAGTCTATTTTAGACAGTATACTGTTGGCAATTGATGTAAGGGCATTTTCTTGCCTAGTGGCTAATTTGCCACAAAGAAAGTAAACTTCATAAGGATTTTCTTCCATGCTCATCATCTTCTCTGAAGTAGATTGGTGCTTCCAGGAGCCAACATGTGTCATAGTCATAAAAAAGAATCTATGTTATTAAAACATCTTAAATGCTGTATTCTATAGATCTCTGAAGTGTTTGAAGATGACTTGTCTATCTAAAATATATTTATGTTTAACCTTGAAAACATACCTAATATTACTACAAGTTTGATTGTAATGATTAACTATTACCTTGTATTCCTTATATCCTAATTTTGTTGGTAATAATAACTTTCAAAGACTAGCAATTTGCATTACATTGCTAAATGAACTGTATAAGTACAATACTTTGAACAAGATTAGAAGTATATGTACAGTATTTTCTAACAAAGTCAATCTCAAATTGCTATCAATATACATAATTTGTATACAATATACAAAAATCCAATCCAATGTAAAATGTTTAAAACTAGTAGTTGCTTTTTAGAAGTAGATTCAATAATCTATCTTTTAATCTTATCATATTCATATTCTCTCTTTTTTCTTTTCAGAGTAAATTCAATAATCTACTCTTTATCTGCTGTGGAATAATGCTTTTATTCACTGGTTTAATAAAATGCTGATTGGCCAGTAGCCAGGAAGGAAGTATAGGCAGGATAAGCAGACAAGGAGAATTCTGGGAAGAGGAAGGCTGAGTTAGGGGATGCCAGGCCGTCCAGGGAGCAGCTTGTAATAGCACATGGGTAAAGCCACAGAAAATGTGGTGACATATAGATTAATAGAAATGGGTTAGTTTAAGTGTAAGAGCTAGTCAGTAGTAGGCCTGAGCTAATGGCTGAGCAGTTTTAATTAATGTAAGCCTCTGTGTGTTTACTTAGGTCTGAGTGGCTGTGGACTGGGTGGGACACAGAAAAACTTCCAGCTACATTTATCCATCATTTCTGTTTTTTTTTTTTTAGTGTAGATTCAGTAGTCTACCTTTTATCTTATTATATCTATATCCTCTTTTTTTCTTTTCAGCATAGATTCAATTACCTACCCTTTATCCTTTCATTTCCATATCTTTTTTCTTCAGGGTAGATTCAATAATCTACCTCTTATCTATATCCTCTTTTTTTTTTAAGAACCCCAATTCTAATTACCTTTGTTTAGCTTTTTCCCCCAACCATTAACAACTAACAACTTGTAACCAACCATCCTAAACAATGACAATTATCTATAACCCATTGAATGACCAAAAACCAACCACCCTACCTCTTGGGAATGTGGGCATTGTTTTCTTAAAATTACTTCCTGCTGTCTGGGGGTGATGGCATCTTTAGGGGATCCTGAAAAGAAACATTTTGAGTTAATTGTCAAGTCTGGGGAGAGGTAGCTGTATCATTTGTTGTCCAGTCTCTGCATAATGGGAAAATGCAGGGCTTGCTCGAGTAGTCCGTGAGGCTAGAGCATCTGAACTAGCCATCTCTAAATTGCCCTGAGCAGTTTGTAGTCCAAAACCGATCTTTGGGTGGTGTTTGTCATCTTAGTGGTATTATCATCGTCCTGATGGAATCGTCATTGTGGGGCCCCATCACGTTTTTGGAGACTTTGAAGTTGCTGTTAGGCATAGTCATGGTTTCCTGCAGAAAACTGTCTAATCTAGTGGCTGGCTCTGTCCTCTGATCCCCAGATAAGTTTTATTGGGGTGCACAATATATCAACACAGTAAAATGCTCATGTTAGAACATTGCTTACAGAAGCACTCTCTTCTCAAACCCTAAGGTAGAAGCAATATTCTAGGGTCTTGAATGGCATCAAATGTTACAAATGATTCTATTTCCAATTTAATTCTTTTCTGTGAAACTATATGCTTTCCAATCAATATGCAGTATTACAACTTAATTTTTTAAAATAAATTCATTTATTTATTTTACATCCTGGCTACAGTTTCCCCTACCTCCTCTCCCTCTAGTCCCTCCCCTGACCTCCCCTCTGCACTCCATCCACTCCTCCTCCATTTCTATTCAGAAAAGAGCAGACCTTCCATGGATATCAACAAAACATGGCATATCAAGATGCAGTAAGGCTAAGAACCTTCCCTTATTTTAAGGCTGGGCAAGGCTACCCATTATGAGGAATAGGGTCCAAAGAGCCAGCAAAAGGGTCAGATACAGCCTCTTCTTCCACTGTTAGTAGTCCCACAAAAAGACCAAGCTACATAACTGTCACATGTATGCAGAATGCCTAGGTCAGTCCCAGACAGACTCCCTGGTTGTTGGTTTAGTCTCTGTGAGCCCCAATGAACCCAGGTTAGTTGATTCTGTGAGTTTTCTTGTGATGTCCTTGACCCCTGCAGCTCCTACAATCCTTTCTTCCCTCTTCTACAGGATTCCACTAACTCCACCTAATGTTTGACTGTGTGTCTGCATCTGTTTCCATCAGTTGCTGGATGAAGCTTCTCTGATGACAGTTGGGTTAGGCACCAATCTGATCACAGGATATGGCCAGTTCAGGCTACATACCTGATATCACTAGGAGTCTTAGCTGAAGTCATCCTTGTAGATTCCTGGGAGATTTGTGTCTGGCTTTTAACTGACCATGAAGCCTCCTCACTTTTCAGTAGTCACTTTGAGTACTCTCCAACCCTGCCCACAACCTGATCGATCATGTTCCCATCCCCACCTGTGCTTGGTCCAATCAAGAAATATCTTCTATTTCTCCTTCCCAGGTAATTCTGGAAATCCCCACCATGAACCCTCCTTGTTACCTAGTCTCTCTAGATCTGTAGATTGTAACATAGTTATCCCTTATTTTAGAGATAATATCCACTTATCAGAGTACATATCTTGTTTGTCTTTCTCAGTCTGTGTTATCTCACACAGGATGATTTTTTTTCTAGTTCCATCCATTTTCCTTCAAGTTTCCTGGTGTCCTTATTTCTAACAGCTCAGTTGTATAAATGTACCACATTTTCTTATCCATTTCTTGGTTGAGGGACATCTAGATTGTTACCAGGTTCTTTTATTACAAATAAAGCTGCTATGAACATAGTTGAGCAAGTGTCCTTGTGGTATGATTGAGCATCCTTTGGGTATATGCCCAAGAGTGGTATAGCTGGGTCTTGTGGTAGACTGATTCCTAATTTAGAAAAAAGCTTAATCCATGTAGTAGTCTTCATTTGCTCATATGGATGAGCACACCAATGTTTCTGTTTCTCATGTTCAAACATCACAATGAATGTCATCATATACATATCTTTATGACAATTGATAAATATTGTTATAAATTGGTTTCTTGAGCTGTGATAGCTTGCTGAAGAAAAGAGATACTTTCAAGTCTACTCTAACTAGTGCATGGCAAGTAATACCCATTTCCCCTACATTTTCAAAAACACTAATTCCAACAAAGTAGCTGGATAGATCCAAAATTAACTCACAAAAATTAGTAGCCTTACTATATACACATGACAAAAAAGACTGAGAAAAAAATCAGGGAAACAACACCTTATATAATAACTTCAAATATTATAAAATATCTCGGGATAATTCTAACCAAGCAAGTGAAAGACTTGTATAATAAAAACTTCAAATCTTTAAAGACAGAAATTGAAGAAGATATCAGAAGATGGAAAAATCTCCCATGCTCATGGATCTAACATGCAATGTACTCCCCATCAAAATTCCAAAACAATTCTTTATAGACATTAAAATGACAATTTTCAACTTCATATGGAAAATAAAAAACCAAGGATAGCTAAAACAATCCTGAACAATAAAACAACTGTTAGAGATCTTACCATTTCTAATTTCAAGTTGTACTACAGAGCTACAGCAATAAAATCAGCATAGTATCATGTGGTGGTTTGAAAGAAAATGGCCCCCAAAGGGAGTGGCACTAATGGGAGATGTGACCTTGTTGGGGTAGGTGTGGTCTTGTTGGAGGAAGTGCATCACTGTAGAGGCAGAATTTCACATCTACATATACTTAAGCCATGCCCAATGAGACTATTTCCTATTGCCTGTGAGTCAAGATGTAAGAATTCTCAGCTCCTTTTCTAGCACCATGTCTGCCAGCATGCTGCTTTGCTTCCCACCATGACAGGACTAAACCTATGAACTGTAAGTAAGCCACCACAATGAAATATTTTCCTTTGTAATACTTGCAGTGGTCATGTGTCTCTTCATAGCAATAGAAACCCTAACTAAGACATATAGGTAAAAAAAATTGAAGACACAGAAATAAATTCACACACCCATGGACATCTGATTTTTGATAAGGAATCCAGAAATACACACTGGAAAAAAGACAGCATCTTCAACAAATGATGTTAGTCAAACTGGATGGCTGCATATAGAAGAATGTAAATAGATCTGTATCTTTCACCCTGCACAAAACTCAACTGGATCAAAAACCTTAACATAAAATCAGATACACTGAACCTGAAAGACAAGAAAGTGAGGAATAGCCTTTAACTCACTGGCACAGTAGAAGACTTCCTGTACAGAACCCTGGTAGTACAGGTACTAAGATCAACATTTAGTAAATGGAAACTAACAAAACTGAAAAGCTTCTGTAAGGCAAAGGACACCATCATTCAGCTAAAGCAGCATCCTACCGAATGGGAAAATATGTTTACCAACTCCACGTCTGATAGGGAGCTAAAATCCAAAATATGTAAAAAAAAATCCAGAAACTAGATATCAAACAAGCAAATAACCTAATTAAAAATGGAGTACAGATCTAAACAGAGAATTCTTAATAGAGGAGACTGAAATGGCTGAGAAACACTTGAAGAAATGTTAAACATCTGTAGCCATCAGGGAAATAGAAATCAAAACTACTTTGGATTCCAACTTACACCTGTCTGAATGGCTAAGATCAATAACACAAGTGACAGCTCATGTTGTCTGTTGAGGATGTGGAATAAGAGGAACACTTCTCCCATTGCTGTGGGAGCAAAAACTTGTATAGCCACTATGGAAATCAATATGGTAGTTCCCCCAGAAAGCTGGTACTCAAAATACTGCTAGATTCAGTTATATCATCACTTTTGGGCATATACCTAAAGGTTGATTCATCCTACCACAAAGACACTTGCTGAATCACGTTCATTGCTGATCTATTCATAATAGTCAAAAACTAAAAACAACCTAACATTCCTCCACAGAGAAATGGATAAAGAAATTGTGGTACAATTACACAATGGAATATTACTCAGGTATTAAAAAAATGACACTATGAAATTTATAGGCAAATTGATGGAACTAGAAAAAAATCATCCCGAGTGAAGTAACTGAGACCCAGAAAGATAAATGTGGTATTATTCACTTATATGTAGATATAAGCCACTAAACAAATGATAATCAACCTACAATCTTGATCCAGCGAGGGTAGGTATAGAGGAAGTGACTTTTGGGGACACATGGATCCTCCTGGGAGGGGGAAATATATTTTATGTGTGGACTGAGTTGGGGTGAGCAGGAACAGGAGGAAGAAGTGGAGAGGCAGAGGGGAGATAAGATTGAATGAGGGAATGCAGAGAAAGAAAGATGGAATTGAGTGGGCACTTGAGGGATGGTATTGAAATCTAGTGCAGTGGAAATTTCCTAAAATATATGAAGGTGATCCTAATGAGGTCTCCCAATAACAGCGGATATGGAGTCCCAACTGGTCATCTCTTGTCACCAAATGGGATTCTAGTACTGGGACTGGGTTGCTATCAATTAAATTGTTGGCCAAGGGGAGTCCCATGAAAATCCCTAAACAATGCAGGCTTTTGACAATGTATTTCTCTCCACAAACTGACAGCAGTGCCCCATTGCTGAGGACAATACCCACACAGGTCATTGAACATGGAGAAGTCAAGCTGGTGTCCTACATGTTGCCTTCACCCTTACTTTCTAGTGTCTTTGTTGAGGGAAGATACTCTTCAGGCTACCAAAAGAGACATAGAAATGCCAACCCAGTCACAAAACTTTAAAACTACAATCTGTCCTGCCTGCAAAATATGCTATGGAAATGGTGACACAGAACTTGTGGGAGTAGCCAATAAATGTCTGATTTGACTTATGGCCCACTCCATAAGAGGAAACACTAATTGGATGTCCAAGAACCAGACTAGATAGCCCAGAGACCTGTGGTAAAACCAAGCATTACTGGGTTAAAAAAGAATTAACAGAATTAATCCTAATGATATTCTGCTATTCTCATAGATCAGTGCCTTACTCAGTCATCCTCAGAGAAGCTTCCTCTGGTAGCAGACAGGAACTTATGCAGGGAACCATAGCCAGACACTATGTGGAAAAAGAATCCTTGGAACACTCAGCTCTAAATGGGATGTCTCTGTCAAACCCCTCCTCTCAGAGCTCAGGGAACCCATGGAAAAAAGACATAGAACATTCAAAAGTCAGAGGGTATGGAAGACAGCAAAAGAACAAGTCTCTCTGAACCAACTGAGCAAGACTCACAGGAACTCACAGAGACTGAAGCACCTTGCATGGGGCCTGCATGAATCTACACCAGGTCCTCTGTGTATATATAGTAGCTTTCAGTTTACTATTTTTATGGGACTTCCAAATGTGTGAAAGAGCTGGTCTCTGATTCTTGTGCCTGCTCTTGGGACTCTTTTCCTTCTGTCAGGTTGCCTTGTTCAGCCTCAATGTGATGGTTTTGTTTTCTTTTATTATATTTTATTTTGGTATGTTCTACTGCTATCTCAACATTCTGTTCTTTTTCTAATAAGAGATAGAAAGGAAGTGGATCTGGAGGGGAGGGGAGGAGAACAGAAACTGAGAGAAGTACAGGGAGAGACTATAATCAAGATATAGTGTATGAGAAGAGGATTTATTTTTAATAAAAGAAACACTAAAAAACAATGTGATCTGTTACTGTGATTTCCATGTTTGGGAAATATCTTATTTTCAAAGATTATTATCATCAAACCTTCAAGATATTATTATTTTAATATCACATTTATCGAAATTTTGGATGTATGAAAAATATAATGCTTAGAAGTGTTAATGTGCTTTAATGTAACTTTTGCACTATATGGTTACTGTGAGAATTGAATGAAATTAAATATAGGTTATATGAAAATACATGGCATATGAGTTTGCAAAGCACTTAGACACTCTGTGCTTCTGCCTCAAGCATAAGAACACAAGTGTGATAACTTATGCATGAAGTAGGATGTATCATTTAATGGCATCATGGATTGTTTGATATTCCATGTCAGTGGCATCAAACTACTATCTAAATG
>CABHPP010104210.1:0-23237 GCA_902168425.1 Peromyscus attwateri | reverse complement strand
GTAAATCAAAAACGGTCAGATGTTATCAAGTTATCTAACATTAGTGCGTCAGTGCATCGAAAGGGAATTCAAACAAAGCATGTTCCCTAAACTGGGGAGGCATGAGGAACAGTAAACACAAAGACACCACTCTCCTGAGCTGGGAGTCACTTACTCTAGGATGCTGGTTTTAAATTGCAGGCATTTGAAGACCAGCTAACCTATCTGTTGGGTTTTTATTTTTTTGTTTTTGTACGTTTTTATGCTGGGGACTAAAATAAGAGATTTGCTGTACAAGTACTCTACTTACTGGTGAGCTAAATCCCCAACCTTTCAAATCAGCATTTTCCCCTTTTTATTAAACATAGATTCTTTTCTCATACAATATGATCTAAATACAATTTCCCCATCCCTACTCCTCCCAGTTCCTCCCAAATTCTACTCCTATCCAGGTTCATTTCTTTTCTGTCTCTTATAGAAAAGAACAAGTTTCTAAGAGATAGCAACAAAATATAACAAAAAAATATAACAAGGTAAAACAAAAACCATCATATCAAACTTGGAGAAGACAAACCAACAGAAAAATAAAAAAGCCCCTAGAAAAGGTACAAAACTCAGAGACCCACTCATTTACACACTCAGGAGTCTCATAAAAGTACTAAGCTGAAAGCTATTGTATATATACAGAGGACCTGGTGCAGACCTGTGTAGGTCCTGTGGATTGCTGCTTCATTCTCTGTGAATTCATATGAGCTTTGTTCAGTTGTCTGAGAGGGCTATACCAGACATTTTCTTTGGCGCCACCAACCAGCTCCCAAATCATGACATGGAGACTTATTATGTTTTGAATGCTTGGCCTAGCTTAGGCTTATTTCTGGCTAGCTCTTTTAACTTAACCTGTTTCTCTTTATCTACCTTCTGCTTTGGGGTTTTTTACTTTTCTTTCCTTCTGTATATCTTACTTTCACTGCTTCTCATGTCTACTGGCTAGTGGCTGCCTGGTTTCTTGCCCTGGGCATCTCCATCCTTCTCTCCTCCCTCTCTTGTCTTTCTTCTCTTCTCTAGAGCCTTGATTTCTCCTCCTATTTATTCTCTCTGCCTGCCAGCCCCACCTATCCTTTCTCCTGCCTAGTTATTGGCTATTCAATAGCTCTTTATTAGATCAGTCAGGTGCCTTAGGCAGGCAAAGTTACACAAATGCAACACATCTTTACATAATTAAACCCATAACCTTACATCACGAACAAATGCGGCAAACACAAAAGTAACATACCTTTACACAGGTAAGTAATATTCTGCAGCATGAACAAATGTAGCACATGTTTGCCTGTAGTTGGACGTTTCCCTTTGTCCCGCCTGAGATGTCTGCCGCCAAAGGCGCAACAAGTTGCCAGCAGACCAATAATGCCACGGCCATGTGGCAACACACAGATTAATAGGAATGGGTTAATTTAAGATGAAAGTGCCAGCTCGCAAGAAGCTGAAACCATAGGCCATACGGTTTGTAAATAATATAAGCCTCTGTGTGTTTACTTGGGACCAAGAGGCTGCAGGACCCGGGTGGGAGGGGTTTGTCCTGATTGCGGCCCGGCAGGACCGGAAAAACTTCTGGCGACATTTGCCTACATGTAGTATATAAAATAATATTCCACAACACAGAGCCTTGTGCTCCTGGCGTCCTCTATTCCCCTCCTCTCCCCCACTCCTTCTTCCTCCTCTTTCACTGGGTTCCCTGAACCCTAAGGGGAGGAATTTGATGGAGACATCGCATTTAGAGCTGTGTGTTCCAAGGCCTCTCTGTTTGCATAAGGTCTGGCTCTGCATCTCTTTATCTGCTCCCATCTGCCTGGCACCATATTCCCTCATCCTCTGAATGTTCTGACAGGTCTAACCTTAGGGCCCAAGCCCAAAGCGGGAGAGGAACCCCAAGATTAAGGAGAACACGATGTGTTCCTTGGGGAGAGCATATAGGATTGTTAACATTTCCTAATAAGAGGAATTTTAAATGGTGACCCCCCCCCCATCCCCACCTTGAGAAGGAGATAAGCCTGGGAGAACAAGAGGCAAGTAGAGTTCTGTAGAGAACACTGACCCAGCATAGGCCAGGCCCTGGACTCAACCACCAACGCCAACTTAAAGAAACGGTGAAAGGACAGACAGAGGGGTGGAGCCAGAAGGGAATATTAAAAGACCACTATGGGAAATAAATATTTGCCAAATAAACCAGAAAACTGGGATTAGCTGAAAGAAAGCAGGTTGTAAACATGAAACTATGGTAAAATGATAGATGTAGAAACCAGTGCCCAAGTGAGACTTCTGAGCAGTAATAGATAGAGAAGGGTTAAACTGCCCTGGGATGTTACTCAAAATGCTGAATGATGAATAAAGAAGGCTCTCTTGTCCCCAACATGCTACTTGCAAAAATAGCTCACTAAAGACAATAAATTGTAACTGTTTCCACACCTTCATTCTTCAGTAACTAATAGCGTATAATATTAATAGACTAGTCATAATTCCAGAGCTTTGAGGAGAAGACCGTGGTGGTGGTTTGAAGGTACAACGTCCCTCAGAGGTTCTGGTATTTCAATCCTTGGTACCCAGGTAATGTGGCCTTGATGGAGGAAGTACTTCACTGGCAGTGAGCACTGGGGTTTTATAGTCTTGTTCCATTTCCAGTTCACTCTTTCTAGCCTGAGTTTGTTGTTGAAGATGTGATCTCTCAGCTTCCTGCTCCCGACACCTGCTGCCACACCTCTCCCATTATGGACTCATAATAAGCCACAATAAACCCTTTCTTCCATGAGTCACTTTCAGTCATGGTATTTTTTTATCACAGCAACAAAATATAACAATGTAACAGGCATTAGAAGTATGACAAGTGAGGATCTTCTAGATGCTTACCTAGGTTTTTTTTTAAAGCAAATATAAAAGAAGGTACAAACTAAGCTTAATTAGGACATGTGTTATAAGGAAACAGGACAGTTTTCACAGCTTTCTCACTTTGCCACATTTATTGTTCTCAGACAGAAGACGTCTGGGGAATTCCTGCCAGGGTCATTCTGCCTTGCCTCCCTGGCAGCAGTATATATCAGCCTTCTCAGATGGCTGCAACAGAACACCACCAACTGGGTATTTATAGGATAGACTTACAGCTCGGAAGGTTAAAGTTGATGGTTAAGGTGTTGGCAGAGGTGATCTTGGTAAGGACGCTGCTCCTGTGCTCTCTGAGTCCTCGGAAAAAGGACAATCTTAATGTCACTAACCCTTATTTTTAAGGACCCTAGTTCTATCAGATTAGAACTCCACCCTAATTATCTTATGTAGATTTCATTACATCCTTAGACTCTCTCTAAAAATAGTCACCTTGGGATCTGGGTGTCCTATTTGAGCTCTGCTCAGACACACAGCATTTCATTCAAAGTGCATGTTTAGGATGGTTTATAATGGATAAGGCTAGGATCAACCATATATCACTCACGAGCCATCTGTACCTGTCCTAGAGCGAAGATCCCCCTCCTCTGCACAACACTGTTTTGTACATTAGAGGGTACATGTAAGCAATTTCTGGGGTGAAACTCATTTCTGACCCATAATTACTCTATCAATCAACCATGGGTTCTCCATAGGGTATAATTTGTTCAAGCAAGATTATATTTGAAACATCTAAAGGGGAATAAGGGACATTATTGAGAACAAACAGGGCCCTCAGTACATATAATCAGGAGCCAGCTTCTAAATATGGATATACTGAAAAGTTACTTAAAGTGTCTTCCATCCATGTTAGACAGCCATTAGGTAATCAGGCACATTAGACACAACTAGATTCCATCTGACTTGGGCTCAGATGACAATAGACTTCTTTAACACCCTGCTTTCTACTTGAAGGACATAGAGGACTTTCTATCTTGCAGGCAAGAATTTACCTAGGAACCAAGCCAAATGCATACCCATACACACCCAAATGATGATGGCACAGAGAAACTAAAAGACAAGCCAGCCTAGTCCTACAGAAACTATTTGATATAAAGAACACAGGGCCAGGTTAGACGTGGCTGATTCTCCTGCCTGGAGGCTCCTCAAATAGAGGCAGAATGGCACAAAGGGTGAGGATCTGGGTCCCAAGGCCAGGGTGGCAATGGAACACTGGATCTACCTTGTATTGACTGCAAGTCCTTACATGAGCTAGTTGACTTTCTCTCCATTTTTGTGCATGGATATGTCCAGGCATGTGTGCAGGCACATGTGTGTGTGTGTGTTCATGAGTGTGGGCATATGTGAGTGCAGAGACCTGAGGTTAACTTCAGAAGCCATGCTCAATAACACCATCTACTTCCTTTTAAACACCATCTTTCATTGGCCTGGAGCTGAGTTAGGCTTGATAGGTTGGCAGCTGGTGCTAGTAACCCTCGTTTCTCCACCTCCCTAGTGCTGGGATTACAAGCTCATGGCATCATATCCAGGATATTTACGTGGGTTCTGGAGGTTGAGCTCAGGTCCCTTATACTTAGAAGGCAAATACTAACTTAGCCATTGTCCCAGTCCATTAGTTAACGTTCTGTGCTTCACTTCTCCATTTGCAAAATGGTCATAATTATTTTTGCTTATTTCAATTTAATTATGAGGCCTGAATGAATATATTCATATAATCTCTAATGCAAAATTCTCAAACAATAACTGTGGAAAATAGAAAGGGGTTCTGCGCTCTTTTACAGATACAGACTGACAAACTTATTTGGCAGCGAAAGTGGAACTGAAATGAAGCTGTGTAGAATCCTTGTTTAACCTACTAAGTATTAATATTCATATTTTTGCTCCAGAAATATAAAAATGTATTTGAATGCAGAGCGCAGTTGTAGGGCTAATGCAGAGTGCTGCTGTAGGACTGAGCTTGGAATGTACAGTTATAATGGGATTGATATACCTTTCTAAAACAGGAAAACACAAATTGTCTCCCAGGGTTTCAGATAAGGGATTATGGGTTCGGAACATTAACTAGCACTTAGCGATTCTCTTTAAGTATTAGTGTTTAAAAGACTGCCCTGTGACTAAGTGTTCCATATATAGGAAGGTGAAATCATGACCATATCTACTCTATAGCCTTGAACTTCAAATTACAGAGTTTTTCTATAATTTTCTTCTAGAGGTAGAGGCGGAGAGGTGATTTATTCCAGTCACATACTCTGCAGTTAGCAAAAACATAAAATGAATTCTCCATCATAAAAGAGTGACAGGATCCCAGGTTTGCTCTCTCACCTAATATAATTTGAAAGTATATAAAACAATAATTTCACTAGGATATCAGTTTATGAAAATCAGTGATCCAGAAAGGGAGCAAACATGCCAAGTAACCATATGCTTACCTTGCCTTCCTGCCTCAAGTGTTCCAGGTAGGGAGGGGAAGCCTGGGCAAAGCCCAGAGCGCTTGAGTCGTAAGTGCAAAGCTGGGAGGTCAAGGTGAATAACCTATGAGATAGAAAGCATGCATAGACATATGACTTTGGAGATCAGCAGAGGATCCCCGCAAAGCGTAGCTGAGTACTATCTATACATGTGCACTAAGAAACTGCCTAATGCTGGGGAAAAGAATACCTGAAAGAATAAGAGAGAACAGTACAGAAAGTTAGACAAAGCTCAGAATTGAGTCTGTTCGCATGAACTTGAACAAGGGAAAAAAACATCAAGATGTACGGAGCAGTGGGTAGAGTGCACAGAAAGACCTTTCCTCACTAGTGGGGAATAATTAGCTTAGACTAAGCAGTTCTCTCATCCTGCCCAAAATATTTTGAAAGCAATACCCAAAAGACTGAAACTCTTTCCAAGCAACTTAATTAAGTCCCAGAACAAAAACTTAAGAATAAATACAAGAAAAATCATCAAATGATTTCTTTCTTTTTTTTTTTTTTGTTTTGTTTTTTGAGATAGGGTTTCTCTGTGTAGTTTTGGTGCCTTCCCTGGATCTCACTCTGTAGACCAGGCTGACCTCAAACTCACAGAGATCCGCCTGGCTCTGCCTCCCGAGTGCTGGGATTAAAGGCGTGTGCTACCGCTGCTGATTTCTATGATATCTACACATAAGGCATTAGATATATCAAGAAGAAGGGAAAGATAACCCATAATAAGGAGCAGCCAACAAAAGCTTACACAGGATTTTCCTCATTTCTCCTGCTGCAGATAATTACAAACCTTGGGCTTTCTATACAGAACATCCATAAGGAGCCTGAAAGACAGAGAGGGTAGCAGACCACTTAAGGAACTCGGAACTCAATGAATAATATATTAGTGAGTTCCCTGGGTTGTCTTTGTCTGATATATCCTAGACTTTCAGCTGAACAAGTTGGCAAGCAAAAAAATGCTCAACATCTGCTGGCCAAAATCTAGGATTGCAACAAAAGCCTGCTCTGTCTAAAGAGCCATGCAAGGAGCAGCAAAGCAGGACAGAAAATGGTTGGCAAATACCACTACACTCCAGCCAGACATCACAGAACAAAACTGCAGCCTCACCCTAGAGATCCCAGCAATGAGCATTTGGAGAGCCTTATTTCCTCCCCTGTTAGACTCTGCTGTTGTACATGATTGTTGTGGGGTGGTATCAGAGAAGGACAAGATGGGTGCCAGGCCTTTAATCCCTGTAAACTAGTAATGAGCTCCCATTTTTTCATGTTATCTGTAGAGACAGTGAGGAGCCACCTACCCCACATCCCGTGGTAGTGATATAGTATAGTCCCTGTCAGAGTGATGCCAATGGAAGAAGTGTTAAGTAATGATCGAAACCTAATGACAACGTGAGAAATTCAAATTTCAACTGAAAATCACTCACCGGGAACACCCTGCAGTTGAATGAAATGAAGGCATGAACGCAATCAGAAGATGATGATGTAAGTTAATTACCAGGGTAAGATTTTAAAGCAGTCCAGATGAAAGTGTTTTCATTTAAATTTCCTTCATACAACATATTTTGATCCTATCCTTTTTTTAATCTCCCAACTATTCCCAGATCCTCCCAAACTCTATAGCCATCCAAACCAAAAAAAGAAAGAAGAAACCAAACCAAACAAACACTAAGCCAATAAGACAAAACAAAAACATCAAAACACACACAAAATCATGGAGTCTGTGTTGGCCAACTAGTCCTGGACATGGGGCCTGCCTTGGACTGTGGTTGGTATACCCAGTGACATTTCTTTGGAGAAAACTTAGTTTCTTTTTCCCATTAGGTATCTATCAATCATAAATAGAGTCATAAATATATTTTATTTTTCATTTACAGATATGTATGTGTTTGGGTGTATATGTTTGTATATATGTGTGTGTGCCCACAGAGGCCAGAAGAGTATATCATATCCTCAGCCACTGAAGTTATAGGCCATTGTGAACAGCCCAGTGTGGGTGCTGGGGACCATGTAAGGGTCCCCAAGAAGAGCAGAGAATACTCTTACCCCTGAACCGTCTTGCCAGTCTCCAAAACATTTGAAAAGAGTGATCAGAAATACACTTATTACTAATGAAAATTAGAGAGCATCACTCCCTAGACAGAAAGTTTCAGTAAAGACACAGAAGACTTAAAGAAAAATTAAGTTTTAGAAGTGGAGTAAGTCTAGTAGATTATATCAAAAGCAGAGTGGATGAACATTTTTAAAAAGCATCAGCAGACCAGAATATAGAAATGATATAATCTAAATAATAAAAGAAATAGCTAAAATTAGGAGTGGAAAGGCCTCAGTGACTGAGGAGCCTGCAACTGAAGACTCATGTCCGAGAAGGATGGGGGACAAAGTTAAAGCTGAATGCTCAAGGGGGAAATGGCTGAAGCTCAGCAAATGGCATCTCCTTCAAGACTAATACAGGAAAGAGGAAGAGAAGAAATCAATTATTATCAGTGTCAGGGATGAAAACAAGCATTATCAACATAGACACTAAAGGGAATGAAAGAAGAAGAAAGAAAACTGAGGGTCAGGAAGCACAATGCACCCACAGGAAACAGACAACGCCACTGATCTATAGCCATGAAGGAAATTAAATATGTGATTTTATTTGTGTGCGTGCCTCCATGCACACACTCACACAGGCACGGACATGCCATGGCACATATGTGGATGAGTCATGGTCAGAACAACTCTTGAGAGTTGTTCTACCTTGTGATACAGGTGCAAATTTAGGTTGTCAGTCCTGCATACAAGCACCTTTGTCTGATGTTCCATCTCAGGCCCTAAATATGCAATACTAAACCCAAGGAAAAAAAATCTCTAGACTTGGGTAATTTCACTGGAGAATTGTAAATGTTTAATGAAGAATTAAGGGTGTTATATAATCTTTCCCAGAAGATGAAAGAAGAGAACAGGCTTCCCTCCCAATTCAAACTATAAAGTGACTGTTAAACCCATATCAAAAGTAGACAATGACCGAGCAATAAGACTACAGACCAATGTCTGTAATAATTCAGAGAAAGCAGTTCTTCAAACTTTTGTACTAGTGGTATTCAGCAGCAGAGAAGGAAAACAGAAACCATGACTACTGTGTAGAGTTTATTCCTGTCATATATGAATGGCAGAATATTTAAAAATCAGTCACTCGGTGTGATCCACCATTTCAAAAAGGCTCAAAGTCACATGCCCTTATCAATCCAGGCAGAAAATACACTTGAATATATTCTGCACCTATTATTATTATTTTAGTAGTTATTTAGCAAAACAGAAATAGAGGAGATCTTCCTTATTTGACTAAGGACATCTACAAATATCTATAGATACTACTGTATTCAATGGTGAAAGTTGGCTGTTCTCCCTAATCTCAGGGAAGGAAGCACATATGTGTTCCTTTATTAGTCTTAACACTGGGTTGGGAACTAGCCAGCATGAGAGGGTGAAAGAGCAATAAAGGTCCGTATTGGATGGAAGAAATAAATCTGCCTGTGTTTACAGATGACATAATTACCTACAGAGAAGACATTCAAGAGTCTACAAAAACAAAGCAAAGTGAAACTTGAAGAACTAACAAGGTCTGAAGATAAATATATAAAAATCAATTGTGTTTGTGTATAGGATCGATAAATACATAGACACACACAAAGCATGCACACAGAGCATTTACATGTAAATTGAAAAGAATATATGCAGGCTTTTTGTGCTGAAAATTATGTAACACTGTTTTTAAAAATGGAAGGACGTCTAAGTAAATGGTCATGCCATGTATAGAGCACAGGCCTACACACAGCAAATATGTCAGTGCTTCTTAAATTGGTCCACGAATTTCTTTCAATAACTATGAAAATCAGGTAAGACTTTATTTAGAGACACAGGAAATATATTAAGATTTGTAGAGAGAAGGAAGTTATCTATAGTGGGTAAAACCATTTGGAAAATTAGAATAAAGCACAAGGGATTCTGCCTGGTGTCTTATATCTCTATAGCAACAAAAGTTAAATGGTATTTGTCAAGAGACAGTCATAGAGCTGGGGGGTGGTGGCTCACGCCTTTAATCCCAGCACTCGGGAGGTAGAGGCAGGGGGATCTCTGTGAGCTCGAGGCCAGCCTAGGCTACAGAGCGAGATCCAGGAAAGGCGCAAAGCTACGCAGAGAAACCCTGTCTCGAAAAACAAAAACAAAACAAAACAAAAAAAAAAGAGATAGTCATAGAAGGCCAGTGAGAAGAATCCATAAATAAGTTCACACAAATATCCACAACTGATCTTTTGAAGACGTACAGAAGCCATTCTGTAGGATAGGCTTTCCAGCATGGTGCCAGGGTGGTGGGGTGCCCACAAGCAAAAGCATAAGCCTGGTCAGCATCCGTCTCGCGGCTCATTCAGAAATCAGGTAAAGCAAACCAGCAACTCTAATATAGCTGTTATATGTAAGAGTTGGAAAGCTGTTAAAAATATAAGGAAATCTTCTGGATTTCTAGCTAGGAAAAGACATTTAAGATTTACCACTAAAAGCATGATTCATAAAATGAAAAATTGCTAAATCCGTCTTTAGAACCTAAAATGGTTTACAAAAAGTGCTAAGTACGCGGAGATATTTTAAAACAAAAGTTACAAAGTGTGAGACAACATTTGCAAGCTACATATCTGAAAAAGAACCAGTATATGCAAATGATTAAGTATATAAATGTTCGACAATGAAAAAAATATGGGCGAGAGACGTTTTAAAGTAAAATTTAGCTTAATGACTTCTTACCTGCCGACCTGGATCATAGAAATGTTAAGGGGATCTGTAGGTAGGGAGGGGCAAGGGAAATGGTGCTGATGGAAATACATAGTTAAACAAATGGAAACTAGAAATGGATTAATCTAGACTTTTATCTCATCATTTAAGATCCTGTAGCACATTATTACACAACTAAGACAAATATATATGGCTTATAGCCAATGTAAACATAAGATACATGCTAAACGTGGCATAATATTTAGATGGAAGAAATCAGTCTGTTATCTCATTCAGCGATACCTATTACAATGCAGATAATTCGCAAAGTCACCGTGCTGAGCAAAAGAAGTTGAGGTCCCTCCTCAAAAACAGGCTATGGATTTTATGCCATTTATACACCATTTGAGGAAATGCAGATTAAAGTGTTGGGACAGAAAGCAGCTTGCTGGAGAAGCAGAGAGACGGGGGATGGGGAGGGAGGTTGCTTAGAACAGAGGGAGTGATGACAATATGCCCAAGGTGACTTCAGGTGATGGTGGGTATGCACATAACTTTGTGAGAATTGTGCTTTTGTGTCATGGTTTAACAAATTATTAATTTGTGCAGTTTGTTTTACACCAGTTACCCCAGGATGACTTTAAAAAATTATTTAGAAGAACTTAACAGAGGAATGTACTAAAATAACTATAAGATAATTTTCTAATTTCTTATACATTTGTTACTTAGTTACTTTTGTCAAGTTAATCATTTCAGCATTTTTAAAGCAATTTTGTTTTTAGATTTCTCTCAAATTATATTATAATCTGTAGTGGTTCTTCAAAATATGTCCAAAGGTTCTAAACTAAGACTGAGTGTCAACAAAGGACGTGCCACCAGGAACCCACATTAGCCCACATTCTTCTGCTGTTATTTTTAGGTAAGTGAAGTGAGCGTGAGTGTTGAAGTCACTCCTGTCTTTGAAAGTGGGTCTTCAACGTAGATAGGAAGCTTTCATCCAGTGCCAGGCAGTGAAGTGGAAACTGGCTGCCTAAGATGTTTTCACTTATGAGATTGCAAGCAGACCCATTTCCATGGTTCTGAAGTACCAGCCTCCAGGCACTCTGCCATAATTCAAAGACAGCTAAGACATGTGAGTCCTGAAAGTGTGGTCTGCTGCAAATCTGCAGAGGTCTTCCATTTGGTTCAGAAAGTCACGGAACAGACAAGTCACAGGAAACTGTGGGCATGTAAGGTGTTTTTCTCAACTGCCTATTTAGAACTACGTTAAAAATTACAAGAACCCATCATTCTCTTCCCTAATCAAACTAACTTAATTGGAAAATACCTGAAATAAAGGGTTGCTTAATTTTAAGGAGCCGTGTTGAATTTTTCCTACTACTTGCTAATTAGGCCTCCAGAACCATGTGTGGAAGTTATAAAGGCTGTGTTCACACATCTGTGCTTCTCACCCCATATTATCTATGACAGCAGTTTAGATTTTTCAAGACATACAATAGTGATGTTTATGTAGAATCAAGATTTGAATGCCGCAGCTTTCCCATCTGAATGTAGATAACACATCCAGATAGCAGGATCCAGTGTGTACCCTTGTTGCCCTGTTTGGTGCGAGACATCTTTGCTCACAGCAGCTTCTTGTATTTTTGATTTATGGTCTACTCTGGTAAGTGGAGCTATGGGTGAAACTGTAAGGTCACCTTCCAAGATGACCAGGAAAATTGAGACTTCTGAGAATTGATTGGAAGCATAAATGAAGAAGCATTCAGAAGTGCTTTCACCAGCTTCAGTGAACTAAACTACTACTTTTTAGTGCCAACAATAAAATTCACTTCTATTGATAAAATAAATAATACGTGTGTTTTATTTGAGACAAGGTCTTGCCCTATAGCCCAGCCTGAACATGTACTTGATATACAGTCCAGGCTAGACTTGAACTTACGGAGATCCTCTTGCCTCTGACTACTGAGTCCTAGGATGGCGGATGTAAGCCACCACACCAGGCATAAAACAATGATTTATTACAAAAGCTTTACAGTGGAAAAATATAATGATTGGTTATAAATATAAAACTCTCACGAGAACAGTTGTTTTAATGATCTAATTTTATCTGAAAAGTTGAAAACTATGACTCTGTAGAATAAACAGAAATGTTTCCAAAGATCATAATCTTTGAAGACTTAAAATTGTGAGGGCCAAAGAGTCAGGCCGTGGCTATAACAAAAACCAAAAGCCTAGAGGTCTGCGCCCAAACTTCACTGTAATACTTACATTTTATCTCATTTGTAAGAAATAAAATTAGTATTGTAATAATCTAATAAGTATTTAATAGTAGTTGTAGGTTGGTAATCCTAAATTAAATAAAAACTTAGTATTCTTGGGTTAAGAAGAAATAGCCTAGACAAAGACTGTGCCTAAAATACCATTGAGTTAAAATACACTATTGAAGTATAAATGGAGTCTGTCTTTAGCACAAGGAGAAGGAAGACTACATCCACTGTTTATTCTTCTTTCAGGTACAGAATTGCTTCATCTACTAGCCTACTACAACCAGTTAGGGGAGAAGAGTGGGCAAGTTTGAGGAGAATAAGCCTGGATTTCAGAGATCAGCTTATACATACCTAAAGTCCCAAGGATTGAGATTGTCTGGTTATGATGCATTCTAGCTACATCCATGAGCAATCATGCCAGTGTCTTGCTGCTGACAGACTTTTCACCTCCTTTGTAGCATACACACATTTCATGATTGAGTTATTCCATGTCTGCCTCCTTGGTTAAAGTCCCAAGTGATAAAACCCATGTCTGGTCACCTTTGTGTCTTCACAGCATGGAACGTAGCAACTTGCAGTGAACTGGCATTGGTAATGTTTAGTCTATTGAGTTTGAAAGAGCCATAAAAATGATCATGGGATATTCCAAGTTCATAGATTTAGCCAGATAAAATAACATGTATTTAGTCTAGTTTTAAAAATCATAGAAACAACCTCAGAAGAAGATATCAGAGTTAGCCAATTTCTGCATAAACTGAGGCCCAGCCAGCGCTTAATGCACAGCAGTGTGGGGATATTCAAACATCTCAGAAAGGCAAAATTTGAGGACATCATCCTCTTCATCCTGAAAGCTCAGTGTATTTTCTCATGTGTTTACATGGAGCAGCCATAATATCTTTGTCCAATCACTCTCAGTTTATGTAGCTTTTTCCAGTTTGCTTTATTCTACGCTATTTTTGATAGGAAAACCCAGTTAGGATGGAGATGTATTGCAAAGTCTATTTGTCTGTACATTTTACTACTAGGGGATGCACAATTGAAAATTTATCTCTCAACATATAATATTTAAACCAAACAAAATAAAATGAACAGTATTTTTATATGTTGGTTATTTATCTATTCTGGAAAAGGATTGAATCCTGCCATTATTTTGGTTTGCTTTACAATTTCTCCCAAATTACCTAAGTGCATAGATTTAGCTCCATTTTGATATACCATATAGTAATGGTTGTTAATTTTGCTCACACAGCGACCTGTGTTCAATGTGTACACAAGTGTACAGTGCATACCTGCTGTGTATAGAATAAGCCTCTGGGGAATCCATTTATTCTTTTTCCCAAATGTAAATATCAGCCAGACAACTTCGAGGTCAGAAGTGAGCAGTTTGTAATTTAGGAATGATTAATAGTGTCCTCAGCTATAATTTCAAAATCTGAAAACTGCCAGGATCTAGGGAGCGATGTTATTAGTTGTTAGAATGTTTTCAAGCTGTAGACTGATAGACAAAGTCTGCACTGATAAGTAGAGCTGCTGATCGTCAGCTTACTGTTAAACACATCCAAACACATTCATTTTCCTAGTAAATATTTTATTATGTATGCTGGTAACAAAACATTAATTCTACCACCTTGAGTTATTGGGGAATAATTAATACCTCAGGAGACTCAGTGATTTTGAATGGCTACTTCTTACAGCCTAGAGTTGCAATGTCCTTCTTTATCACATTAAAGGTCTATTTTCTTGCAAGCTGAGCCATGTGGAAGTTCAATAACTTTTGGTCAGGCAGCCACAAGTAGTAGGCACACCTGCAAGATTAACCAGACAGGGCAAAGGTAAATAGGGGACCAGTACCTTTGTTATGTTGACTTCATATTCAAGTGACAGCTGTAGTTAGTTCATAGCTCTGTACCTCAGTTTTCTCATCTGAAAAATGGGATGTTACTCCATCTTAAAGTACAAAATAAGCTTAAAGAAAATAACTCAAAGTCTCTTAAGTCTTTTAAAAGGCTTTGTGTAGAAATGCATAATGACTATTAACTAATTTATTTACTATGATCTGAAAGAGAGTTTTGGTGTTGGGCTTTCAGGATGAGAACAACACAATCCCCTCCCCCTTAAAATGAGGCAACTCTGCATGTTAGGTGTGGAGTCCTAATGTGGCCCTTTCCATAATCCCAGCTGGCTGACTACTATAAGAAAATGATGAGGGAATGTGTATTTTAGACTTCAGACTTACACCATTTGTGTAGTGTGGATGTGCAGTTTTTGTTGCTTTCTGAGCTGGGAGAATTGGTCTTAAAGAAGGGATTAATTTGAATAAGGGCTTAAGAGAAATAACTTCTCATCTGATGTCCAGCAGGCCCTCCAGAGGAGAGCATGCTCTGGGAATTGCTTTCTCTAGTCTGTTGTGGTTGTAATTGGTTTTCAAGTATTGTTGATCCCTCTCACTGGAAAGTGGCTGGAAAACAATAATTCATTTCTAGCTCCTTCCTGCTTGAGATGAAATTTGAATTGATGTGCTCAAATTTAAAAGGTCCATACCCATTTCTCGGCCTACATATCTTTTCATCTCAACAAAAAAGCTGTTGCTTTTTAATTTTTAGCAAACCAGTAGCTTGCTAAGTTACACCACCAGTTTTACAATGATAATTGCTTTTGGATTCAGCCCTACAGCAGACCCAGGTTGAAGATGGGCTTTTGCATGACTTTGGAACTGTCTAAATTTGCCTTTTCCCTCTAATACTAACTTGGTCTCTCTCTGTGGTAGGAATCCAAACGTAGCTGGCTGGAGTAGACAAAGAGAAGTTACCAGCTTACATTAAAAATAACGAGGGGCTGGAGAGATGGCTCAGCAGTTAAGAGCACTGGCTGCTCTTCCAGAGGACCCAGGTTTAATTCCCAGTACACACGTGGTGGCTCACAGCCATCTGTAGCTCCAGCCCCAGTAAACTTGACACCTTCTACAGGCCTCTGCAGGCACCAGGCATGCGTGTGGTACACAGACAACATACAAGCAAAACACCCATACACATAGAATAAAATAATAATAACTTTAAAAACCATTGAGATAAATTGGATTCTAGGGCTGGTTTACCTAAACTCAATAAATGTCACCAGGGCTCCATTTCTGTGAATTATAGGGACAATTGTCTGCCTGACAGCATAGAAGTCTTATCATGCTGGCTGTGAACCTCTCTGCCCATCCCTTCTTTTCTCTCTTGGGACACATGTCCAGTGCTGAACTAGCGCCTGGGTGGCTAGGACTGTGTGATGGTGAACTGCATGCAGACAAAGCCTGGAGATGCAGTGCCCAGATGTGGTTCTTCCTTCTCCCATGCATGCTTGCAACCCTAAGCTAACGCATCAGCTTTGATTTCTGTATCTGGCAAACAGAAATAGAGATTAATTGAAGCCAGGCCTGGATACATGCCCATAATCCCAGCACTCAGGAGGCTGAGACAAGGGGCTTGTTAGTTCAAGGCCAGCCTGAGCTACCTAGCAAGACCCTGTATAAGCAGCAATAAATTGTACTTAATTCGTAATTGTGCTGTACGAAATTATTGAGCTGGTACATGGAAAGCATGCTGAGCAATGCTCACCATTTAGCACCTTCTCAGCAAGCCTTAGTGGTCATGAGGATTTAGAGTATGGGTGTGAGGAAACAGAAAAGGAAGAGAGATTGATGCCCATGATGGTCATAAGGAATAAATGAGAACTAGTCCAAAGGAATTCAAGGGTTCCTGTAGAACAGTGACAACAAAGCTCTGCGCTGACCATTAGGCATTCCTGCTCTATGCCAACCTACTATGCTCAGCTTTGAAGTAATCTGGGGGGTGTGACTTGAGACTTCAGACAATATTCAACTTAAAGAACTTATGGATGCATATCTGCCTAACGTAATAATGATTGTGATACAGGTGAGGAACCCCCCACACAAGGCACATATTCTTGCACAATGTTATCCCTTAAACAGTTCCTTTCTACAGGAGATTGAATACCTTAGAGGTACAAGCAGGGCTTTGGAGGTGGAAGATGCGAGAAAGGAAGGGGGGAACCAAAATAAAGCCAGTCCTGGGTAGAACACGGGAAACGTGGCACTAACAAAGACTTCCTGTTCGGCATAGAATGCGTGCTGGCAGAGGCGGCGTGCAGGGCTGTGGGTGTACTCAGCTGTGCAGAGCTGATTATAGAAGATGAAAGGGCTTGGCAATTCATTTCATCTCACGCTGAAACACTGCTGACAGCCGAAAGTGAGGACAGAAGGATTCATTTGTTCAACTTCTGTTTTAAAAAGCAGACTTCAAATGATACCAGGGAGAAAAAGAGGAGAGGCTGTGGTGTAATGCGATGTCTGTTTTTTCTTTTCTTTTTTTTTTTTTTTTTTAAACACACTAGCTGCAGCATTTGTGTTTTGTAGATGGGTTTGAAAGGCGAAGGGGTTGTCTTTGTGTGTGTGTGTGTGTGTGTGTGTGTGTGTGCCTCATCAATTCCAAGGGACAGGACAGATGGTTGCATGTTCAATCACTGACCAGATAGACCGTGTCTCCCTAACCTGACAGGGGCTATCATGTCCACTCATATCTGAGACCCACAATACGTCAGAATGAAAAACTGTAACACCACAGTGCTTAAATGCTTCTTAGGAGCATTGAAAGGGGAAAAGACTTTGTGCAGGATCACTGTGCTGAATATGGATAACTATGTGTCATGGAATAAACAATCTATTTTAGATTTTATAATTTTCAAATTTTAGCTCACAAATCGAGATTTTTATCACTTCTTACATTTTTTAATAGTTGCTTAGATTTTTATAAGAAGATGTCATATTTTGCTTTAAATGAACTGTACCACTATATCAGCATATTTAATGTTTGAAAATGAAGAGTATTTATTTCAGTTCAAAGGCTCATATAAATTGCTATGAAACCTGATCTTTCTGAGAAAGTGGTCTTATCTCAAAAGATTTATAAACATGGGTAATCTACCATACTGGTAAATTATTAGTTATTTATGATTAATGCATAAATGCAGATCCAAACGTTAATGGAAGAGATAAAGAAGTAAAGGCTGCCTGAAATCATTAAAATGAAAGTATTCACAACCTGAGCACGTCCTTCTCAAGCAATTGCTTTCTTAAGAAATCAGTTAACTGATTGATGCTTGCTTGCTTCCATCGTCTGTATGAGGACCTCAGGTTTTTTTCCTATTCTTAATGTGGGTTTTCCTTCCAAGAAATCATCAAGGCAATGGAAATAAAAAATATTATGGCTCAAATAAACTCTTTGGATCTCATCACACTCTCAGATTTTTGTTTTCCAACAATATTTTGGGAGCACCTGCCGTATGCCAGGCACTAGGGACTAAGCAGGAGCTAGTGCTGTGGACTGTTGGGTGAGGCTGTGCTGTGTGATAATCCTCTTGTACACTGTAAAGATTTGTCACTCAAGTTGGTTTAATAAAACACTGATTGGCCAGTAGGAAGGCAGGAAGTATAGGCAGGGTAACCAAACTGAATATTTGGGGAAGAGGAAGGGCAGAGTCAGGAGTCATCAGCCAGATGCAGAGGAAGCAAGATGAGAAAAGATACCAAGCTACATGGCTAAACATAGATAAGAACTATGGGTTATTTTAAGTCTACAGAGCAAGATCCAGGAAAGGCACAAAGCTACACAGAGAAACCCTGTCTTGAAAAACCAAAAAAAAAAAAAAAAGAATTAGTAATAAGCCTGAGCTACTGGCCAAGCATTTATAAGTAATATTAAGCCTCCAAATCAATTATTTGGGAAGCTGCTGCTGGGTATTTGGGAGTTGCTGGCAGGACAGAAACTTCTGTTTATAAGACTGTGTAGACTCTCAATGCTTTACTCCAGGGGTACTATCCACATGGTCCAGAGTATAAAGGATACCTTGGAAATGCCCAAGGAATCATGTAGAATGACTATTCCCCAATTTCAACTGTTTTGTTTTAAAGATTAGCTATGGGTAAGAAAAGTGGCCATATTATAGGGGATTTCTAGGGAGATTTTGCTGAAGAAGTTACATTTAAGCACTAAGGTGGGAATATGAAAGAAACATCTAGTCTTGTAGTCTTGGGAAGACACACTCTAAAAATGTGAGCTCCAGAATGAGTTTGGTATTCTTTGATGTCATAGAGAAGGCCAGAGTGATATGGGGAGGTAGTTCAATAATAGAGCACTTTCTGAGCATACTTGATGCCCTGGATTTATTCTCTAGCCAAGAACAGGGAACAGAGAAGCAGAAGCAAGATCAAGGATACAGGGATAGCTTGGAACTCTTCAGAGGTTCTGATAGGTCAAAAAAGCTTGCCATTTTTCTATAGACCAGAAAGAAAGCTTGGGAAGGTTCTTCCCATCTAGAGAGCAGTGCTGGGTGTGGGGATGGCATGAGGGTTCTGACTTGGATGGGGCAAAACATTCCTGATGGGAACTCGAGGGAGGACAGGGTTGTGAGCAAGTATCATCACTCAGTAGATCTTATTTTACCGGGTTTCTAATTGGAAGATCACCAACCAAACTTAAAAAAGTAAGTTCAATCTAAGAACATTAAAGATTTGTTTGAGTAACTATTTATCAAAAGCACTAAGATGCCAAATTATGCATTTTTGTTCTTCCAAAATTAATGATACGGAAACCAAGTGTTACACTTGAGCACACTTGGAAAAGAAGCTGTTACAAGCGTGGCCCATGCACTAGTGGGTTCTGATTTCAATATCCTCTATTCAGGTGATGTATGTAACTTAATACTAAGTACAACATTGATTGTTACCAAATACTCAATCATATTCCAAGATTGAGTGCAGTTCAATTATATGTAGCTTTACATTGAATTGCATATGTCAAACAAAAATTTAAAGTATAACTGCTTTTTCATGAAAATTGATATTTATCATAAAAATATATTCAGGAATATTTAAAATGTAAAATCTTATTTCTTCTATTATAACAATCAGAAGATGTTTAAATGATTAAGTTAGTATCTAGACTCGAATCATGTGTCAGTCCATGAGTTAATGGAAATGTTTTTATCTTTGTAATAAAGTTTAATTTTAAGGGATAAATACTGTTGATATTAAGCTGCTTAAAAATCATAACTTTGGGGGAGATGGCTTAGTGATTAAGAACACTTGATCCAGGTTCGGTTCTCAGCCTCCACAGAGTGGCTCCCAACCATCTGTAATTCCAATTCCAAGGCACCAGGCTCTCTCTTCACAGGCCTCAAGCATTCTTGTGATGCACATATGTCCATACAGGAAAAACTCATACACATAGAGTAACATTAAAAAAAAAAACCTTCAGAATTGCATTCTTTTTATTGTTGGGTAGTATTCAATTCCTTTATCCATTTTCCCATTAATAGGCCTTCTGATTGATTTCATGTTTTGCTATGAGGAATAAAATTTGCTATGACAATTATTATCTACCTTTTCCTATGGACATATGTTTTCATTTCTCCCAGAAGAACATCTAGAGATGGAATTGCTAATGCTGAGGTTAGATGAATATTTCATTTTATTACCAGCTTTCTGCATGGTGCATGCTTTTCTACTTTATATTTAATTTATTGGTGTGTTTAGATGTTATAGAATGTTTCTTATAAACAACATGTAGATGCGTCTTCCTTTTTATTCAATTTATTCTCTCAAATGAACTGTTTAACTTATTTATATTTAGACGTAATTATGGCTTTATTAAGTTCCACTTAATCCTAGTATATTGGTATTTGTTCTCTGTTTCCCATTAACTATCTGTTCTAGTAGTCATCCATGCCTCTCTTCTTTGGGGTATTTACACATTGCATTAATAAATATTCATAGTCCATATTTACTATCCAATTTTATGTACTTTATTGGCCTTTTAGCAGTATGTATTTGTATGTCTGTCTGTCTGTCTGTGCATGGCTTAGTGGTAAATACAAGATATGCATACTTACCACGGCATCATTTCAAATAAGATTATACTAAAGAACTACCCACAAATTATATAGTAATAGAATGCCACTTAGTCTATGTTCCATTCACTGCTTTCTCGCCAGATATTTTAATTATCCACATCCTATAAATCTCAAGAGACTCAAATTCTAGTAAGAAAAGTTCAAAGATATGACATGGCTGTGGGTTTTCTCCCTCCCCCCCACCATTCACCATCTTGCAATCAGTGTAGGCTTGAAGACGGAGAAGCAAAGTAAGAAGCTGCCGTGATTTAGATTAAGAGTCTAAGGAATCTTGTCAGGTGCCTGATCCCAGAGAGATTGAAAAATGGAATTAAAATACAGGTGGGCTTCAGACAAAATCCTCACACGTTCAGGTGAACCTCAGAAGGTCAACAGCCTGCTTGAGATGAAACCAGAACTGCACCAGCCTGGCAAGGCCTGAAGCTCGGTGATGACCAACTTCAGTCCTTGGGTTCAAGTAACCCAGGCTTATGGTAATTATCTGAAGTCAGCCTCTAAGGAGGACTATGATTTCCTAGAAATGATGCCCTATCATTTTTACAAACACTTTTCGTAACTCACTAAAAAATGAACAGGTGTGCAATTAAAAACATGGGGCCAAGAGGCAGGAGAGATCACGGATGGAAGAGCTGGGTACTGGTCTAGAGATGGACTGAATAGCTACTGTGAGTAACACATGACAGACAAGAGTAAGAAGATACTGCCCAGAAAAATGGAAGTTTATATCAAAATTAGATCATAGAAATGATAGCATTTATCATGAATATCTGAAGTGAAGAAGACAGTAGAGGTCACCCTCCAATCCACCAGAAACTAAAATTAAAGTGACTTAAGCACAATGACAATATTGTGTCAGTGACTGTGGGGGGGGGGGGCAGCAAAACATTCTGGGTAACTAATGGTCACTTCAAGTGCATAACCACTTTGGAAAAAGGTAAATTTCCTAGAAAACAAAAATGTGCATTTTTCTTAAGACTCAATATTGTAGCAACTTTGTTCACGGTGGTTCAAAATGAGAATTTAGTCATCTGTGAATATAATAGATAAAAAATAATATCTGTGAGATATTTATGCAATGTTCAATAGTAACATCAACAAACTTAATATGAGTTGAATTTGTGTCCTCTAGACAGAGATGGGGGAGGTTCCATTCATAGTACAACAAAATGTGGCCTGGGTTAGAAATATAGCCGTTAAGAGGTAATCAATTTATAATTGTGGAGTAACTCCTCAGCCATTAAAATTGATGTCTCTATAAAAGATTGAAATCAGGCCTTGCTTCAAACCCCAGTACCAAACAGAAACAAAGAAACAATAACAAAAACAAAAACAAACAAAAAACAAAAACAAAAAACACCACCAGCAACAGCAATAACAAAGCAGAAAAAAAGCAGCAGAAAATTGGACCAAGGGATATAGACAGAGAAAATGGAAACTAGGAAGCAGGAACTAGACCATGATGCAAATGTACAAACCAAGAAATCCCAAGGGCAATGGCAAACACCAGAAGCTAGAAGAGAGAGGAAGGATTCTACCTTGACTTTAGTTTCTGCCTCTACCCCCTAGAAGACAGATTTCTAATGTTTTTGAAATTTGGATGTCCCCGCTGTGATGCTTTGTTTTAAATACTCTGAGAAACTAATGCAGCTACTTAGGTGTTTAATAACACATATCAATTTCAACAGCGTAACATTGAGTAAAAACATCTTCCAGTGGAAGAACGCCCATGTGTGGTTTACTTTATAAGAAGTTTAGAATAGAAAAACTGTTCTGTGGCAGAGAAAACTCCAAGATGTATAGAGGTAAGTTTCTCCAGTCCCGCCTGGCCCCGTGGTCCAGTCTGGCCCTGAGGTCCTGCAGCCACTTATAAAATAATCACTTAGAGGCTTAATATTACTTACGAACTGTATGGCCTATGACAGGCTTCTTGCTATCTAGCTCTTTCATCTTAAATGAACCCATTTCTATTAATCTTAGTTTCGCCACTTGGCCATGGCATTACCAGTCTGCTGGCATCTTGCTGCTCCTTGGGCAGTGGCTAGGAGTCTCTCCCTACTCTCCTTTCTTGTCTCTGTGTCTCTGCTTGGATTTCCTGCCTGCCTCTAAGCTGCCTTTCCATAGGCCAAAACAGCTTAACTTATTAGCCAATGGGAGGAACACATATTCACAGCATACAAAAAGACATCCCACAGCAAAGATGTCATGATGGGAATGGACATTCGGATTGGCTAAGAAAAGACCTAAGGAAACCTGTGTGATGATGCAGTTCAATATCCAAAGGCTTTTGGTCCATAATGCCCTCAAAAAGGATGCATATATACATGTGTTTACATTTTCATTCTCCCCTAACAATACACTCTGTAAAAGGAATACTGAACTCCAGATAATGATACTACAGTATTTAGGGAGAAGTGATTTGATGTTAGAAATACCATTGAAAATACATCAAAAAAGTAAGGTAGAGTGATAAGTGACAAGACATATAGGTGCATAATAATACAAATATAAATATTACAAAATGACTGGTGGGATCTAGTTGGTAGATACATGAGTGTATGTAAAATTCTTTCCACTTGTATGTATTTGAGTATTTTTATTGTTAAATACAGAGCAAATAGAATGTGAGACAGATGCTTACAAGCAAATTAGATATGACTGAAAGAGAAGTTTAGTCAACTTGAAGTATAGAATTGAAGAAAGAATAAAAAAAAAAGGAAGGGGGCTGGGTATGGTGGCATGTACATCTAATTCCAGCATTCAGGATCCAGAGGCAAGTACATCTCTGAATTAAAAGCCAGCCTGGTCTACAAAGTGAATTCTATATGTTTGTGTAGGGGTGTGTGTGTGTGTGTGTGTGTGTGTGTGTGTGTGTGTGTGT
>CABHPP010104209.1:1984-14236 GCA_902168425.1 Peromyscus attwateri | reverse complement strand
AGGAGGAGGAGGAGGAGGAGGAGGAGGAGGAGGAGGAGGAGGAGGAGCTTGAGGGAACAAAGTACAGGGCAGAGTGCACCCCTGTGCTCTCAGGCTATAGAGGGACAGGTCTAGCCCTGCGGGGCTGCTGAGGTCTCTGGGCCGGAGTGGACAGCTGCCGTGGAGGGAGGTGAGAAGCGGAGTGAGAGCCAGAGAAAACGATCCATCTATTTTGCAAAGGCACCTAGGGCTGTCTTTCCTACTAACGTCCCCTGGCTCGTAGAGACAGGAAGGACAGACAGCAAGGAGTAGAAGGGACAACAGGAAGGAGGGAGGCAGCAAGGGCCAGGACTCTCTGGCCAGGAGCAGCTGGTGTTCGACCGAGGGGCAGGAAGCGGAAATACAGGAGTTTCCTATCAGGGCAGGATGTCCCCTCACATTCCTTTCAGGAAAGGGCCCCCTGTGTCCTGCACAGGGAGAGAAATGGCATCCAGCCTCTGTCTGTGTACACTTGATTCCTAAAGGGCAGAAGAGGACGGGGGAGGGGGAATCCCTATGCATACATTTTCAACTGGTTTTTTTTTTTGATTGTTTGTTTGTTTTGAGACAGGGTTTGTGTAACCCAGACTGGCCTTAAACTCACCATATAACTAAGGATGGCCTTGAACTCCCGATCTCCTGCTTCACCTCCCAAGGACTAGAATTACAGACTCATGCCATCGTGCCCAGCATGAAAGTTCCGTCTTTACTACTATGGTCAGTTCGAGCAGGAAAGAGAGGAAACGGATACACCCCCTGATAAGGAAGCAGCAGTTTGCAAAGGGTGATCTGGGAGGCCCCCCCTGAACGTCAGGGTGAACAATTCTGTCACCAGGAAATGAGGGTGAGCATAAGACTTAGTTTCCGTGTGTGTGTGTGTGTGTGTGTGATAGTGTGAATGGAACCCAGGACTTTACACAGACCAGGGAAGTGCTGTGCTGCTGAACTACACCCTCCCACCTAGAGGCTTCTCTACCGTACTTGAGCGTTTGGACAGAGGTCTTGGTCAGATGTTTGGTGACATTTCATCCACCAGGTGCTTCCTCTCCTCTTTAGTCTCATGTAATTGTTGACCGACACTTTACCCAGGAGCCCCTTTAACACGTCCACAGTCTTCTAAAACCCAGCTCTCAAACCCTCCCATCGGGATCCTTGCCCACACTGGCCCACACTGCCGTAGAACTCCGACTGTTTGCTCATGCTCATGTACGGCTCCCTGTTGCTCATGTTCAGTGAGAGTAGCTAGCCCTGCTCAACAATATATAAACTGAAAACAGGGGTCCCCGTGTCGTTTCCAGGTCATTTTGCTCCTTGCTGTTTTTTGTCAAAAATTCCCAAATTCCTCAATGTCGGTACAAAACTGTATGTGTCCCTGGCTCTGTGATTGAATAGGATGAAAGGGATTTTTATCAGCCTCTAGGAGATTGACAATGATGTCGGCATGCAGATGACTCTGAGAAGTCCTGCAGGTATCTAATTTAGCATTCCCCTGTCTTCTGGACCACATCACTCCAGTCCCTGGTGTCTCCTTTTGACATCCCAGGAGCCAGGCTCTCCTGTGGCTGAATCAGTCTGTCTCCCTAAATCCATCCTGCACGTGACAAAGCAACATGGCCTTGCAGCTTCTGCCAGGCCTGAGGTGCCTTCTTCCCCCAAATAGGAGGCCTTTGTTTACTCTTCTTATCATTACAGATACTTTCTATGGGGCTGGAGATATGGCTCAGCAGTTAAGAGCACTGACCACTCTTCCAGAGGATCCGGGTTCAATTCCCAGCATCAAATGACAGCTCACAAGTGTCTGTAACTCTTATGCGGCACCCACACTGAAGCAATGGAGTCTAGGTGTTCAGCTGTTGGTTGGGGACAGAGGAACCAATAAGCAGAAACACACATAGGATCAAGGATTAGTGGGACTGTAAGGGATTTAGCACTCAGGTCCCAGGGGGCTTTCTTTCTTAAGAGGTCAGAGGAAGGACCCAGTTGTCCTTGATGACCTTGGAGACAACTTCCCATACATCTCCTCCCTCTCTAGCACAGGCCCTCAACCCACAGGGGCTTACCATTTGTAGTCAGAGGGGCACCAGCACCCAGAGGAGTTTCTACACAGCAGCAGCTGCCTTGGGCATGAATCACAAGGACACACTGATTTACAAGTTTTTTGAAAGTCAACTTTCTCATCCTCATTCTCCTATCTCAGCAAGAGTCCTCACAAGACATTCCTGAGTTTCAATGGGAAGAAAATGGAATGGATTGATTTATGATGGCTCTCCAGTGTTTCCAGCCTACTGACTGCTTCAGTCGACTGCTGTGTGGCAGCCTTATCTACACACTGGACCTGCACTCAGGTATAGAAGGAGGGACCAGTAAAAAAGAGAAAAGCAGAGTATGGGAGGGCATGTCAGGGGCTCAGTGGCAGGGGGATCTCTGAGGAGGGCTATGAGGCCAGAAGTGTATGGGATGGAGATAGTCACCAAGCAGACCGTGGTAACGGGTCAACAGTTGAAGTATATAAGTCAAGGTGACATTTTAAGACAAGCTGCCTTTCCTGTTGCCATTCAGCTAATGAGGACTCCGAGGCTGGGCAGGGATCTTGGTAGAATCATGGCCTAGGACTACTAGTACCATGTTCCACCAACTAAAATAACAGAACTGCTCTGTCGGTGCTGGAGTTCCTTGCGTCGGGAAATTGGACACCAAGGTGTCCAGCTCTTTCTTGCATTTCTTGGCTGGCAGCTACTCTGTTCTCTGCTGCCACCCAGGCCACAGGCTGCCTTCCCCCTTGTACCAGTTATTTACATGGCAATCGCCTTAGCTATGTGTCTCCTCTCCTCTGATAAAGACTCCCATCATCCGGGATTCGAACTCGCCCTAATGACTTCATAATCCAATGCTGTGTGCAAAGATCCTACTTTCAAACAAGGTGCAGGCACTTAAGATGTCAGCGTATCTTTATGGAGGACAGCTCAGTCCATAACTGTTCTAATTTTATTTCTGTTGCCACAACTTAAACAAAAAAAACAAAAAACAACTTGACAAAAAGCATCTAAGGGTAAAGAGGGATTACCTTAGCTTGCAGATTGCAGTCCATCACAGAGCGTGGGAGACAAGACATCAGGACCTTAAAACATCATGTCCACATCAAGAGAAGAAGAAATGGATGTATACACCCTAGCTTTCTCTACGCTTATACAGTCCAAGGCCCCAAACCAGGGAATGGTACCACCCACTTTGAGACTCAGTCTTCCCACATCAATTAAGACAATCAAAACAATGCCCCACAGACATGCCCACGGGCCATCCTGATCTAGACAGTCTCTCATTGAGACTCTCTTCCCAGGTTGTGTCAAGTCAACAATTAAAACCGACCGTCTGCGTCAGATAAATAAACAATTCTGATCGCTCTTGGAAAATCCTTTCAAATATGTGATGCTCTTCCAACATCTTCTTCTTAAGGGTCTCACGCCTTAGCCTTAGACCAGTGGTTCTCAGCCTGTGGGTCATGACCCCCATAGGGGTTACAGATCCGATATCATGCAGATCAAATATTTACGATTCATAACAGTAGTAAAATTACAGTTATGAAGTAGCCACAAAATAATTTTATGGTTGGAAGGCACTGCAACTTGAGGAACTGAATTTTGCAGCATTAGGAAGGTTGAGAACCACTGTCTTAGGCTGACCTGGGACTCAATATGTAGCCCAACCTGGCCTCAAACTATTAGTGATCCTCCTGCCTCAGCCTTCCAAATGCTGGGATTACAGTCACGAGCCACCACACCTGGTTATTCCTCAAGTTTAATAAGCACCAACATTGAAAAGTACATAAGCATGAATGCACAGGTCAATGAATTCACACAGGGTAAATGCCTGTCTGCCCACCTGTGTCCAGAAAGAGAGCAGCAGGCTGGGAATGTTTTCATGAGCATTTTTTCCTCTCGAAATCCACAAGTCTACTTCATAATAATTATTAATCTGGTCTACGGATGATGAGACAAGCTACATAGCATCTCATTATGGTCTAGAAGGGCTCTGTGCAATGTGCGGCTCTCCTTGTCAACTCTGCTCTTGAAGAATGAGACATGTGGCCACCTATCCAGACGAGAGGGTAGAAGGCACCTGTGGTGCATTGAAAGAGAATGGCCCCCAAAGGGAGTGGCACTATTAGGAGGTGTGGTCTTGTTGGAGGAAGTGTGTCACAGTGGAGGCGGGCTTTGAGGTCTCATATATGCTCAAGCCACACCCAGTGTCAGAGACCACTTCCTGTTGCCTGTGGATCAAGATGTAGAACTCTCAGCTCCTTCTCCAGCACCATGCCTGCCTGCATGCTACCATGTCTCACCATGATGATAATGGGCTAAACCACTGAAAATGTAAGCCACCCCAATTAAATGTTTTGGGGTTTTTTTTTAAAGTAATTTATTTAAATTGATTTTATGTGCACTGGTGTGAAGGTGTCACATTCCCCTGGAACTGAAGTTACAGACAATTGTGAGCTGCCATGTGGGCGCTGGGAATTGAACCCAGGTCCTCTGGAAGAGGAACAGGTGCTCTTAACTGTTGAGTCAAACTCTCCAGCCCCAAATGTTTTTCCTTATAAACAGTTGGCTTTTCCCTTTATAACAGTGGTCATGGTGTCTCTTCACAGCAGTAGAAACTCTAACTAAGACACAAGCCCAGGTTCAGGATCAAAGGCAGTCAGGAAAGCAGCATAAGCGAGAGATAGATGACCAGCTCCATTTTTTGGAAACACGGGATCTTGGTAGGAGAATTTTTGCAAGATTTGGGGGACAAGCCCATGAATCTGGACTTTATTCTGTGGCCAAGTTAAAAAGCCACTGAATTAAGCCGGTCCTGGTAGCACCAGAGACTGAGGAAAAGATCGCAAGTTCAAGTCATGCCTGGGCTGCAGAAACAGTTCAACATCAGCCTGAGAAACTCACTGACGTCCTGCCTCCACATAATCAAAAATAAGTAAAGAAGCCGGGTGGTGGTCATACACACCTTTAATCCCAGCACTCGGGAGGCAGAGGCAGGCAGGTCTCTGAGTTTGAGGCCAACCTGGACTACAGAGTTCCAGGACAGCCAGGGCTACACAGAGAAAATCCCTGTCTCAAAAAACCAAGTAATAATAATAAAGTAAAGAGAGGACTGTTGGCCACCGAGATGACTCAGTGGAGAATGGTGCCTGATGCCCAAGGACCTAGTGAGTCACATGGGAGAAGGAGACAAGTGACTCCCACGAATTTCCCTTTGATCTCCACATGGGCCAAGGCACACTAACTTAAATCAAATATAATGAAAATACTTACTAATAATTCCTCACCTAGTTCACTTGAAAGACTGAGTGTTAGCCAGACAACAGTCAGATTACATGTAGAAATAGAACATGGGCCCACAACCTCTACCCACCTGCCCAGAAAACCAGCCTCGTGTCTACAATTAATGCCTCCCGCAGCTGCCTATGATCAGTGAGGCTGTCTCTAGTAACAGGCCAGAAACTAGTCAGCAAGCTCTGGGCCAATTGTTCCAACTGCTGAGACTTGACCCGTGATAGCCAAGTTCTGTGCCTCTGTCTCTACTTCCAACTTCGGACCCAAGGAAAACCAAATCTGTACCCCTAGCCATTCATGTGGGGTGCCTAGGGAAGGAGACCCCCAAACAGTGGGGGCTTCCTCCCAGACCCCAGATTAGGCACAAACCATACCAAACACTTGTTTTCACAGAGATCCTTTATGAAGTGGGGAAGAAAAGTTAAAGTGGCTGCTTTCTGACTCAGGCAGAAAAACAGCAGCAAATGACCTTGCAGGTGTGATTTTAGGAGAAGGGGAGTCTGTGTTAAAATGGGCTGGGATGCAGTGGTAAAGGAGATAGGGGATGAGGGAGAAGGGGAAGGCGACAAGGGACAGGGGGCAGGGGTATTTGTCCTAGAGGGACAAAGGACTGCCTCTGGATAGAGAGGAGACAGACGTGGCCCATAGTCAAATGGGGGTTTATAAAGGTGAAGGAGGAACCCCCGTGTTAGGATGAGGTGTTTAATTTTAATTGGGCATATTAATTAGGTGAACCAAAGCGGGCTTTTGATAGCTGGACCTTGGTAGTCAGCCTCAGGAGGAGGAAGTGGCCAAATTAGGGAATGGACCCTAGTGGCTAGCTTTAGGAAAGTAATCTAACGGTTTTTGGAAAGGCAGAGGGACTGGGGGAGATGGGCAAGGCCTGCCAGAACCCCATGCTCGAGTAGGCTAGCGTCCCTTCACCTACCCCCCCTCCATTTCACTGCAGCCTACAGTCAACGTGGACTGAAGACTGATGGCTTTCGAGAAACTCTCCAGCCTCCAGCACCAGACTGGGTCAGCTGAGGCGTCCAGCTTTAGGGACTGAACAGCTCCTGGGTTCTCAGCCCCTCCAGCGTGGAGTCAGTCTTCAGTTAACTGTCCAGTTCCCCACTTCATAATATAGATCCATTCTTCTGGTGCGTTCTGGAGAACACTGACTAGTTCAGCAAAATTTCTAGAAATACCAGGCACTGAAATGGATGCCTGGTCAAGGTCATGAGCATCGAACAAGAGGTAGACTTGAACCCAGAGACGCTGAATGGAGGTCTTGGGGAGGTACCAGGGCGATGATACATTTAGGACAGTGGCTTCTCACTCCTGGCAGCCCTCAAATCACTTGTGAAGCCCTCTGGACTTCTAAAACACACTCAGCCGGCTTCCAGATGTGCTGACTCCGCATTTCAGGGAGCATCTAAGGTCACTTATTTGAAAAGTCCCTCAGGTAGTTCTGATGCTAAGGCTTGGCAAGGGCTGCAGCCTGTAGTGGGGTGGGTGGTACTTGGATGGGTGCCAGGAGGCGGGACCAGAGGAGATAAAGAATCTCTGGCCTGTGCTTTGTCAGTGAGGACCATAACAATGGCATTGTCTGAGGGAAGAGCAGGTGGTAGCTGCTTTTGCTTGGCGGGTGGGGAGAGAGGGTGAGGATGCAGGCAGACCTGCAGACAGATGAGCCTGACCTTCGGGCAGCTGGGAAGCAGCTGGAGCTGAGGAGAATCTAATCACTTACGACCTCTAGACTTTGACATTTGGGTAGGAAGGAGAGAAGTCCCCTGCCTCCTCCCATGCTGTGTCCTTCAGCCAGAGAACGACGGACGTGGAAATTGCTGTCAGTGCCTCTAATTAATTTAGCCAGACGGTCAGCAATGAGCATCTGAAACAGATAAGTCTGCGTCCTGGAGTGATGTAGCATCTGCAGAGTCCCCCTCACAGTCAGATGAACCCCGAAAGAAAATTTTCAAATGGAGTCTTCTATAAACCCCGTCCTTTACCAGTGGTCTCCGCCAGACTCCAGTGACCATCACTAACTGACCGGAAAGCCTGTTTTCACAGATACATCCTGGATCCATAAAAGGATCTTTGACCCCACCCCACCCCCATACTCCCAAAAGGCAAAATCATGTCTGTGAAAAGGCCTGGCATAATCAATTTCCAAATTAACCTGAAATTGCTATTTACGTTCAAATAGAGTAACTGTCAGGAGTCATGACTCCGGAACACAGACATGAGCCCAACCTGCTAAATGGCACAAAATAGAGAATGATTTCTCTGGTGGATGTGGACAAGTACGGACCCATCTGGACAATTTACGTGAAGATTTGTTTCCCCTCAGCCTTCCTGCTCATCGGCATCTCTGAGGCAGCCCACCATAGACACTGCCTTATTTTATTCCTCAGTGTTCGGGCATCCTGTGCTGGGAGCGCTCTCCTATCCAGAGCATCTGCCCTTCTCTTTTTTCTTTTCATATGAATGCTCATTTATTTATTGAGTAGATCAGAGTGTGGCACACTTGGAACGGGGTGTTTCAGTGGCATTGGCTGAGATCATGCTGGCATAGAAAGGATTCTTAATTCCATACAATCTGAGAGGAGAAGAGACAGAGAAACAAGGGAGAAAATGGTAAGATGATGACGCAGAGGGGGTGGGGAGGAATCTCCAAGCCCAGGATTGCCAGCAGACATGACCCCAGACCCCCCTACCCCCATCCTGTCACACACACACACAAGCGCACGCACGCATGCACACGCACACATACACACACATGCACACGCACACGCACACGCACCCACCGTTCCCAGGTTTCCCAGGGCACGTAGCTAAAAGAGCACTGTCAGACTTCTGCTCTCAAGAGCAGTCAGGCTGCTGAGCTCGGCAAGACTTCAAGGACTGATGTAACTCAGGTCATGAGGGAATGAAGAAAGGACAGACACACAGACACAGGTACAGAAAAGCTGGGATCGGGTAGGCTGTACTCACTCTGACAGAGGGCACCAACTACAACCTGGAACCTCAGCACATTTATTTTATTTTATGCACCTGAATAGAGGAGGCAGGTTTATTGTGTACAGCTGAAGAAGGAAGGAGGCAGGTTTAGAGCAAATGGCTGAACAAGGAGGCAGGTTTTGCTCATCTCAGTAGGAAGTCTCAAGCTACAGTCACCAGGAGGAAAAGCTTCAATTGATAGTTTCTGCACACACTGTCAATGTTCACCATCAGACCCATGGAAGGATTTACCATCCCTTTGAGCCTCACCTGGGGAAGGCTTTAGCCGCTCCGTGGGTCTGAGCCACTGGGGTTCTTGTTTGTTTGTTTGGTTTGTTTTTCGAGACAGGGTTTCTCTGTGTAGCTTTGCACCTTTCCTGGAACTCCCTTTGTAGCCCAGGCTGGCCTTGAACTCACAGAGATCCGCCTGCCTCTGCTTCCCAAGTGCTGAGATTAAAGGCGTGCGCCGCCGCCGCCTGGCTGCCACTGGGGTTCTTAACAAGGCTGTGCGTGTCAATGTCAGTGAGACAGTTCACTCAGGACTTCGTCTACTCCTTACACGTGCACTCGGGGCTTCCTCTACTCCCACGTCAGACCGTCGACATCAGACAGTTAACATCCCTGCAGTCTGTGGAACGTGCTTTCTCGGCACTCTTCACTAACAGACCCTGCATACAGCCCGTCTCTACGCTGTGCTGGTTGGCTGCTCTGAGAAGGTCCCCGAAGGGGGACAAATTGGAAGGTCATTGCCTCGCTCTGTTTAGGAAATGGATGTTTAAATGAAGGGGACTGGAAGACTCAGGGCAGGGAAGCGGGGCTAGGAGTTGGAGGCTTTCCATGAAGGACTTTAAAGCCAGCAGCTGTCACCCACAGGGTACAGAGTGAGTGGAATATGGGAGGGTTTCAGACAGCAGGGTTGGCCTCCACCCACATTTATGGATTCTAGCAAACACAAATAGAAAACACTTGGAGGAAGGTGTGTGTTAGTCTGTACCAAACAGCTTTTTTTTTTAACCATTATTTTCTAAACAATAGCCCCAACAACTGTTTATGTCATTTATGTTGTATTGTGTGTTGTTACTCATTTAGAGATGATGTAGGATAAACAGCAGGAAATGCCCAGGTTACCCACAAGGACCACACCATTTTCCACGAGACTAGGGTACACACAGAATAAGTTATATGCCTAGGGTCCTGGAATCAACACCTCCCTCCCCTAGATATCAAAGAATAGTTACAACTAACACAAAACAGACCCTCGAAAGGCCACTTTCCTCCTTTTGTTATAGAGAGAAGAGCTGGAGGAAGACTTGAAGGCGGCTTGCTGTGACCTCCGCCCCAGCAGCCCCAGCAGCCCCAGCCCAGCCCCACGGGGCTTGCTCTCACTCGTGAAGATTTTTGCCAAAGTGCAAAGATGTAAAAGGCCTCCTTTTCCCCAAACATGCATTCGGAATGCCTTGCTTTATCCAAAACGCAAATCCCTCTTGGTTTGGGCTGTGTTATCTCAACCACAGAAAAGCCCAGTTGGCAAAAAAAGAAGAAGAAGAAAAAGCCACAGCCGCTGCCAGTTGCCCAAGAGGGCAACTTCTCATGCCTTCTGGAGTTGTTTAGTGACTGGAATGTGATCACATACACCTTTGCACAGAGAGAGGGGAGAGTGTGTGTGTTTGTGTGTGTGTGTGTGGGGGTGTCCATCCTCTGGCCCCCTCTTCAAGACCCCTGCCTTTTCATTCACTGGAACACAGGGAGCTAACTGGATGTATCGGCAAAAGGTGATGGGACTTTCAGCCAGTCGTATGTCGTCTGCACCGATCAGAAGTAAGCTTGTTGGAAATAGAGGAACTTTCCAAGAATAAGGGTGGAGGGGTGTTGGGGAGAGATATCTTTTTTTTTTTTTTTTTAAGATTTATTTATTCATTATGTATACAGTGTTCTGTCTGCACGTATCCCTGCAGGCCAGAAGAGGGCACCAGATCTCATTACAGATGGTTGTGAGCCACCATGTGGGTGCTGGGAATTGAACTCAGGACCTTTGGAAGAACAGTCAGTGCTCTTAACCTCTGAGCCATCTCTCCAGCCCCGGGGAGAGATATCTTGATGCAAGTATTGAAAGCTTTATCTTTTTATATAGTCGTATTTTTAGTAAGAATACAAAATAATAAGTTTCATTATGACACTTTCATAAATTATATATTCATATATATATACATACATATTTGAGTGTATATATATATATATATATATATATATAATAAATACAGTTCTACTTTGCTCTTTTTGTTTGTTTGGTTGGTTTTTCAAGACAGGGTTTCTCTGTGTAGCTTTGAGCCTTTCCTGGATCTTGCTCTGTAGCCCAGGCTGGCCTAGAACTCACAGAGATCCGCCTGCCTCTGCCTCCCAAGTGCTGGGATTAAAGGCGTGCACCACCACCGCCCAGCTTCTACTTTGCTCTTATTTGCCTCCTAAACTATCTTGCTTCCTTCCTTTCGCCTTGACAGAGGTCCCTTTCTTTCTCCCAGGATTCCTTTCTTCCTTCATGCTACATGTATGTATGTAGAATATAGTCAAGTCTAGGTTGAGTACATACAAGAACACATGTGATCTTTGCCTCCCCTCCTCTACCCTCTCCTGCTCCCCACCCCCCCTCTTTTAGACCTCACTGCCCCCCCCAATCATCCTTCTACTTTCATATACAAATCCAAATGTACATTTCTCATATGAGAGAAAACAGGCAGCATTTGTTTTTCTGAGTCTGGCTTATTTCACTAGTTACATCTATTTCCCTCAAATGACATAATTTTGTCCCTCCCCGGGGCTAGATAAATCTCCGTTGTGTGTATGAGTAGATCACATTTTCATTAGCCGTTCACTTGGTGATGGAGATGGATCGCTGGGCTGCTTTCACATCTTGGCCCATGTGAATAGTGCAGGAAGGGTCAACATGGTGTGGGAACTTCGTTAGAATCCTTCAGGTAGACGCAGTGCGGCTGGGTCAGTGGAGATCTAACCTTAATTTGTCAAGGAGTCTCTACTCTGACTTCCCTAAAGTCTGTGCCAGCTTACACTCCCAACAAAAAGCTCAAGAGTCCTCTTTCACCAGGCAGTGGTGGCGCACGCCTTTAATCCCAGAACTCAGGAGGCAGAGACAGGTGAATCTCTGTGAGTTCGAGGCCAGCCTGGTCTACAAAGTGAGTTCCAGGACAGGCTCCAAAAGCTACACAGAGAAACCCTGTCTCGAAAAACAAAAACAAAACAAAACAAAACAAAAAGGTTCCCCTTTCCCCACACGCTGGCCAGTGTTTCTTCTCATGGGTCGTCTTGCTGACTGCCCATCTGACTCTGGTGAGATCAAATCCTACATGGGCCTTCCGAGATGGCTGAGGCTGTGGAACATTTTCTCAAGCTCTTACTGGACATTTGTGTTTCTTTCTTTGAGAATTGTCTGTTCAACTCATTTCCAGTTATGGATGGGATGGTGTGTTTATGTTGAGGTTGGATAGTACAATCCTCGGCCCTTGTTCTCCATCCCTGGCCATCTTCCCCCTGCTTGGTGAAGAGTGTTGGCAATGCTTTCTACTGTGTTTGTGATTTCATCATGCAGTTGTTCGCTTCCCACATTTGCATTGGTTTCTGAGTCTGTTTTGGTTTTGCTGTTCACTTGTTTATATAAACCTCACTCTTCATACTGCATTTCCTTCCATGCTGTGGGATGTTCTGTATGGCAAATGTGTTGCTAATAAAGCACTGATTGGCCAGTGGCTAGGCAGGAAGTAGGCGGGACTAACAGAGAGAATTAAAAGAGCAGGAAGGCAGAAGGAGTCACTGCCAGCCAGCCTGCCAGCCACCGCCAGAACAAGCAGCATGTAAAGATGCCGGTAAGCCACGAGCCACGTGGCAAGGTATAGATTTATGGAAATGGATT
>CABHPP010104206.1:0-11319 GCA_902168425.1 Peromyscus attwateri | reverse complement strand
AGTGTGTGTTACACTTGGATAAAGACGAGCGTGAGCAGGGGCCATGCAGAGAGATGTCAGATTAGCACCTAAATATATTTTGAGGAGGAACAGCGTTTTGTCAAAATGGCTGCTTCTTGAATTGTGACGATTGCAGATTGTCACTGTCACAAGCCAGGAGATCTATCTGAGAAGACAAATGATTTTCTCTTTTTGCCGTCTAGAACAGTGCTCCCTAGCAGAGGTTCGAGTCATCTCATGTAGCAATTTCTGGGCATGGCCAAGGTCTTCTTTCTCCTGGCAGTGAATCTGACCACAGCCAATGTGGGGAACATAAATAACACAGAAAGGATGATTTTACATTTAGTAAATAATGATGTCTTTTCTTCCTAACATATTGGTACCATCCCAAACCCAGACTTGCTGTTCTCTTTGGGCATGGAGGACTTTCATCAGCCCCGTTCAGGTTGTTTGAGATACTTTTCCCACCTTGCACCCCTCTAGACCAGAGAGCCTGGGATAGCACTTGGAACACTAAGCTTGTTTTTCTTAGGCTTTCCTGCAGTCACCCATTTTCTCACCTTTTTCTCACTTCTGAATGGTCTTTAAAGCAGACATCATGTAGCGGAGTCTTGTTCACTGGTGTTGGTAGGTGTTCAGTTGACGAGGGGTCAGTTTAGAAACAAAATGGATGAGGTTAATAGTAGAAACAAGGTGGCTTCTTACCCAGCTGTTACAGTTTGAATGTGGACAGGCTCTGTGCTAAAGGTTGAGGCCCCCAGGGCAGATGTGGATTCTAAAAGGCAGGGTCTAGAGAGAGGCCCTGAGGCCACTGGGAACATATTTTAGAAGGTGACTGTGGGAATTGCACTTGTCCATTCACCCTCAATATGGTAGATTGTTCTACCATATTCTTCCATCATAGCCCAAACCCAATGGGGCCACCAAACGTTGAACTTGAACCTCTGAAAGCGTGAGCCAACAGCTCTGCTCAGGGAGTCTGCTGTAGGACTGTGAAGCTGACTGACACACTGGCTTTTGTTATTTTTAATTAGAGCAGATACTTTATAATGCTGTGAGACTGACTTGTGTTTTCCTTGAAGTGAACAAGTATTAAGGAAATTTTCAAAAGGAATTTTAGGTTTTTTTGTTTTGTTTTGTTTTGTTTTTGTTTTTTTTCTAGAGGAAAAGGTCTGTGGAGAGGAACACAGTGGCCATGGCAAACGAAGAAACAGCAGCCGCAACAAACTCATGGGTGTGCAGTCCACCTGCTCTGCTATTACCCAGCTTTATCAATGGTGAGGTCCAGACATTTTCTGAAATCATTATTATTATTATTACTGTGTGTGTGTGTGTGTGTGTGTGTGTATGCGTGTGATATGTCTTGGGGTCGGGGTATGTGTCTATGGAGGTTAGGGACAACTGGGGAGTTGGGTCTCTTCTTCCACCTTTCCGTGGGTTCTTGGGACTGAATACCCTCTGTCAGGCTTGCACAGCAAGTGCCTTTACCCTCTGAGCCATCTTGCTGGCCCATGTGGACAAGTTTTCTGTCAAAACTGGTTGAACCAGTGAGTGACAAAGAGTCATGAAACTGCAGACCATTGTCTCCTGGCTGAATTAGAAAATGGAGCCATGGGATCTTTGAGCTGTATAGTGTCTGCTCAGTGTTCACTATGTCAAGGCTAACCACTGTGGAAAACTCATCTGTGGCATGGACAAATGATGTCATTAAGACTTCTTTGTATCCATCGTTGGCCATGACCAACCGCACTAACGCCTAGCTCCCATTACCACTGAGGGAGGGCAACATTATTAATTATTATTATTATTACTATAATAATTATTATTAACCATTGAGAGGATATGACCAACTGCACTAACCCCTAGCTCCCATTGCCACTGAGGGAGGGTGACATTATTAATTATTATTATTACTATAATAATTATTATTAACCATTGAGAGGATATGACCAACTGCACTAATCCGTAGCTCCCATTGCCACTGAGGGTGGGCGACATTATTATTATTATTATTATTATTATTATTATTATTATTAACCATTGAGAGGATATGCACTCTCATGTGCAATTGAGCACAGGCTCTCCCAGCTTTATATTTCATCATTTACCCCTGCAAATTAGAGCGCTGAATACCTGTGGCCATGAAAAACACTCTGGGTAGGCATTTCTTCAAAATCTGTTACACAGTTATGCTGTAACTCTTGGCATTCTATGGACCTGCTTCCTCCGCACAGGGCTGGGAGCAGCCTGGGGCTGCCCACTATGACAGGACCTTCCATGTGATTGACCTGTGTGGCCTAGGCTCAGCCTTTCCCCAGCCCTGCTCATAGTCACACCCTCTTCTGATTCCTTTATGCATCTCTCCTTTGCAATTCTCTTCTCTTCCTACTCCCGTGAGGGGATCTCTTGCTATTTTTTCAACGGGGAGAATTTACCATATCTGGGTAGTGTAGGGTGAGGAGAACCAAGCTTCACACGAACTTGTGCCAAAATCAGCAGGTTTTTTTTTGTTTTGTTTTGTTTTGTTTGTTTGTTTGTTTCAGCTGCAGCATTCATAAGGGAAATGTTTAAAAGGTCTCATTGTCTCTTTGTCTTTGGAGTTCAAGACAATGGTCCCGGACAGGACCACTCTGCTGTGTTTGTGTGTTGAAGGGACACACATAGACCACGCAGCGTGGAAGGCGGCTGTTACACCAGGGGCATTCAGTATGTCTGTCCCCTTGCTAATAGTACACGTTGCTCCCTGCTTTAACTGTTCTGAAATGGCTTCCATCGCCTGTCCCCTCCCTGCTCCTGGGATTGCAGCTCACTCACTTGTTCTGCCTAGTTATTGAGCTTGTGCCTCCAGGGTCCTGAAAACCGTTCTTCTGCCTCTCAGCCTGTGAAGGCTCTACTCACCTGACTGGTCCTCCTGCCTGCCTCCCTGCTGGCCCTTGCCTTCACACCTGCTGGGGTAGAGGGAACATCATGTCCAGCCTGCTGCATTCCAGAAAGGATGCCAGGCATGCCTTCCTGCAGGGAGAAGCCAGGACAACACTTTCATGACCCCCTCCACATTCTCTCTAACTTTATGGGTGCAGGAGAAATCGAAATAATGTTGGCTTTAGCCCTCCCTTTGAAGAGGCCACAGCTATGCCTACATTTTTCAAGACGGAATGTGAATGGATGTAGAACCGGAGTGAAGTTTCCTTAAGAGTATGGAGTGCCAAGGAAAAAGCCCTGGTTGCCCCCTCCTTACCCCACTTCCTGCTCTTACTAGAGGGCACATTTGAGAAAGCTGACTGCAGCAACTCTGCTTGCTGGCCAGATCCTTGGCAAAGGCTGATGCTGGCTGGAGCCAAGAGCTGTGTGTGGCTTCAGGATCAGCAGAAGTTTTATAGGACATCATTGTGTAGTTCAGGTGCCTTGCTGTGGCTTCAGGACACACACGCACCGTGAGCAAGGCCTCTGCATTGGCCATTAGTTCCCAAGCACATCTCTTTCTGAAATGTGGCCAAGGTCCACTGTGCCAGGCCAGGTTGTAATATCCAGCCTCTAGCCGATTTGTTAGGAAACACCTTCAGTGGGTATGGGTAGAAAATCATCTAAATGTCCTTAAGGCAACCAGGCAGCCTGCTGTGTGGGCTGTGCTCCACAAGCCAACGCAGAATCGTCAGCAGATTCAAATCCTCCTCAGCTGTCATCCCTGGAAATTTATGCTGTGCATTAGGCCTCCCTTGTTTGCGGTACTCACTATGGATGCAGGCACTGGATTTCTCATTTTACAGATGAGCTGCTTTGAAGACCGGAATTAAAACAGTGGCTCATCAGATAGTAGCCACGAAGGTGGCAGGGAGCCTAGAACCCGATCTCATCTTCGTTTTCTCTCCGCCTTCCTCTCCTGTTTCCCCTTCAAAGGGTTGTTCGGTTCACCCTGATTAAACTGGTCCTTACATGATTTTGCTCTGAGCACGCTGATTCATTTTGGTAGGAATAGGTGTAAGTTACTGGCCATGCCAGCGCTGTGGGAGGAAGCTGCTGCTGTGACGTCACATCTGCTTCGCTCCAGTTGGGTAGCTCTGCGCCGCTGGTGCCTACTGTGGCTGATCAGACCGAGGATGTGGATTTTTAAACTTTGCCTCATTTTAATAGGAACTTGTTACTACATCTTACAGGATGGTAAAGTCTTATGGACCCATCTACTCACTTGGCACCCAGAATGTGAAAATCAGGGAGGTGACTTGGGCTCCCCCCACGAACGCAGCAATTTATCCAAGCCTTTCAAAGAGTGAGTTAGCAGCTTTTTGGACTCTTAAAAAAAAAGTATTTTGTAGGGGTTGTTGTTACTCTACCACAATGTTAAGAAACGTTTTTATTAGGATGTGTTAATTGTAGAAACCAGCTTCACTGGGACAACTTCATAACGCAAAGCATGTTTGTTCCATTATTTTATTTATTTGTTCATTTATTCACTTATTTATTTGTTTGTTTTTCGTACAAAGGCAGGGCTTCTCTGTAGCTTTTGGAGCCTATCCTGGAACTCACTCTGTGTAGACCAGGCTGGTCTCGAACTCACAGAGATCCACCTGCCTCTGCTTCCCAAGTGCTGGCATTAAAGGCGTGCGCCACCACACCCGGCCTGTTTGTCCCATTATTATCTTCTCTTCCTCCGTTTTCTGTTCCGGCTTCTTTCCCTTCTCCATTTTCCTGTTTGGTCTCCGTGGCTACTTTTGTATCTTTCCCCCACCCAGTTTCTATATATAAGGAAAAAAATACTAACATAATGTTTTTAAACTCTGGTATCCTAAAAAAAAAGTGAGCCAAACCAGAGATAGTAAAGTAAAATCACACATTGTGCCAGGTTAGCCCTCTGTGTGACGACGGCTTTGTTCAGGAAAACGGACTTATCTAAGAAAGGCAAACAGGCTGGTAAAAGCCAGCCTGTTATTCCACAAAGGGCCCTAGGTGGCGCTGTTGTATAACTTCTGAAACCTGCAAAATTTCAAACCCACAAACCCCAAAGAAACGAAAATCCACTTTTTCTTTCTATTTCTTCAGTGTCCACCTCTAACGGCTTATTCTTTTTAAGTCCAGATCTTTGAATATCTTACTTCCCAGTAGAAGGAGAAATAAAATTCTCTCTGTGGGTCTACAAAAATAGAATTCGTTATGTGTGTAGGGGAAAGCCTGAGTGCCGTTGTGCTTTTAAAATATCTGGAGGGCATTATGCAGATGAAGCCCTCAAGGGAGTTTCCACACATATTTGCTGATGTGTCCAGGAGCTAAAGGTAAGGTACTGCGGAGATGTAGCTCATCTATCCTCAAGGGCTATCCTCAGAGGAGACATTTATTGCTATACTCAATCTCAGATCCCCAAAGTCCCAAGGCTTGGTCAGAATGTCCTTTCTGTGAGAGGTTGAGGCCACACACTTTTGCAGAATATGGGGGGCCAACACATTCAGGTTACAGGCAAGGTCACGGTGCATGGTTTCTAGTAGCTAACGGGTACATTTAGTAGTGTGTATAAGCAACCCAGAAACTTAGCACCGAACGTCTCCCATGGTATTAAGGCTGCTCTTTCTCCCGGAGAGGACACTTGATGTAGACATTCAGTGATGCCGTGTGCCTAGTAATTCCCTTAAAAGTTAATGAACGGATTAGAATTAATTTTAATAAATGTTAATTAATTGCTGTTTGCCTTACGTTTTTGGAGAACAAAGGCACCCCACAGAATTTGGCGGTCTTCTGCGGTTGTTTTGAAAGTGTTCGCAGCAGATGGCGCTGTTGCTCTGTGTATGCCGCAGGCAAAGGCCGGCAGAGGCTTGGCAAGAAAATTCCCACAATCCCTTTCCAGCAGAGCTCCACAAAGAGATGCACCCACAATTAAAGCCTGGATAGAGACAGAGAGCACGGGCTGGGGAAGTTTCCAAAGTGAACTCAAAATATGGGAATAATTTCATACTTATATGATTTAGTTTAATCAATTTTTACTGATATGCTTCAGAACCACATATATAAATTACACAGCCAAAGATTTTCCAAATAATGGTGTAATGGTGTTCTTTCATTCTCTCTCTCTCTCTCTCTCTCTCTCTCTCTCTCTCTCTCTCTCTCTCCTCTGCAGAAAGGATGGAGATAGGCATAAATGTTGTTATAATATACCATGTATAGATATTTACATATATTATTCATTCAGCATCCCTCCCTCCCTCCCTCCCTCCCTTCCTCCCTCCCTCCCTTCCTCCCTATCTATCTCATATATATTCAGAAGATGGCCAGAACTGCTGTTGCATGTGTGAAATCTCTAGTTACAGGTGCATCAGTGGATGAGGAACTCAAGTCTCTACTTTTCTCATCTTGAGACTAAAGCTATGCACTAAGGGTTTCCAGCACCACCTCCAGCTCTGACATTGGTAAAGTTTGTGAATATTTCCATATTTTCTGGCCCTTTTTGTACCTTCGGAGTTTACAAAATAAACTCTCATCCTTCAGGTCATGCTGACATGGGTGAAGTCACAAAGCTGGATTATGCTCAATGTCATATCTTATTTGGCTCTTGGATGCTATTTAGCAAGACTCCTGTCCAAATGGCAGGCAATGGTGACCAAGGCAATTAGGGAGATTGATTTAGCATGCACGATTTCATTTTCTGCTTCCTACGGTGAGAGATGAAGGGACCAAGATAACCAAATTTGACTTAGCCAAGTTTAGACATCAATTTTTTAGATTGTTTTTGTGTTGTAGCAGCACTTAAGGTAAATTTAAACTTCATTATTTTTTAAAATAACTATTTCAGAAGACTTTTACAGGTATGTGAAATTCACTTGTCTTTCTCAAGGTTTCTTTGTCCTTTCTACATTAGCTTATTGTTTAAAAGATTTAAAAAATGCATCAACTTTCCGAATAATATGATTTTTGAGCATCTTCGTGTATTTGGTGCTATGCTACATCAGTTTGCTCGCTGACTTTAGGGTGATCCATTTGATTGCTGTTATTTTAATGTCATATATTAAAATGCCACCAAATAATAACCTTGAACAAAAAATAATGTATGGCTGAAACAGCTCTGATATTTGCTGGATATTGATTTTCTAATTGGATTAAAGTCTGTCTTTGACAGGATTCCAAGAAAACAAGAAAGAGTTCATGATTCACAACTGACTGGATCTCATCCCAGTGACCATGGGGGATGCTCATTCATTCAGCAAACTCTGATTAAGGGTTTTGGTGGGCCTGGCTCATGCTGTTGGCATTGCCCATGCCGCTGTATCCTTGGTATAGTTATAGGACAAGTAGGCAGGAAAAGAGGCACGAGTCTTGGAATTTATTTCAGTCTGCCTAATGTCTTTCTTAAAGAGAAAGAAAAACCATTGCAAACCACTGGGAGAGCTGAAGTGGCATGGGGCTTAGGAAGGATGCTGAGGCATTCCTCTTGATGGGCATAAATGCTTTATGTGACTCCAAGGTGACAGCTCTGGACATTGAGAGAACTCCTTGGCCCAGCTTCAAAGACTTTGTAACTGTCACATGAACTTCTATGAAGGTGACTTCTGAAATGATAGCCGATGCTTTGTGAGGCACTGAGTGATGTTAGGAACATTGTGGGTCTTTGGTTGACAAGGTCATTACAGATACTCAGATAGCATGATAATAATGTTTAGTCCAGAAAATTTAATATTATTTTTAGCTTTTGTTTAAGTGTGTGTGTGTGTGTGTGTGTGTGTGTGTGTGTGTGTGTGTGTATGCACATGTGTGTGCAGGTACTCGTGAAGGGTGTCAGATCATCTGGAACTGGGTTTATGAGCAATTGTCAGTCTGTAACTGTGGTGGGAACCAAACTATGGCCTTCTGCAAGAGAATCGATCACTTTTAATGGTTGAGCCACCTTGCTTGACACTCTATACTTTTTAATGAGAATTCTTGCAGACTGAGAAAGCTAAGTTAACCTGGAAGGTTCTTGTGTTTTTCCGTGATCACCTGTACATCTACCCTCACAGCCATATCCCAGCTGGGTCTTCGGCACCGAGGAACAAACATTACGACCATTTATCAAGTAACAAATGCTTTTAGGTAACTTCATTTAATCCTTACAACAACACCACAATGAACTAGACATACCATTGACATTTCATCATAGGTCAGAGAAGCTACATCTCAGAAGCAGAAAGTGTGAAATTCTAAAGTGTGTGCGGTTGTTGCTAAATGAAACCATCCCCATAGGGATCCTCATCACATGGGTGAGAGGTCAGTGGAGTTATTCTGCGCAGCACATACTGAAGCATGACATTCTTTCCCCGGGCATTAACTGCTGAGAGGTGGCACAGTGGGTGATAAGACTGGTACTTGAGGTTCCCCAGCCACCTTCCCATTGTTGAGATTTATAAATCTGTGAATTTCTTGGCCAGATTAAAGCACAGCATTGCAGCTTTCAGTCCTTTTGAGAGGCAGCAGTGCTGTGGCGCTCTGGGTATCCTGGCTTTCTTGTGCTGTGTTATCTTTCTTGTTCTTTTCTTTTTGTTCAAGAGGCTGAAGGGGCATAGGCATCTGGCTGGTCTGTGAAGTCTCAGCGTCTCTTAGAGGTGAGGCCCCAGTTGTAGAAAGGGGAAAGATATACAGATGGCGTTAAGTCTTGATGGCAATTTGTGGTGTTTGTAGCATTTTCCAGAGTGTTAATGTAATTTAAGACGGAAGTTTAAAGGGACAGCTGAAAGATAAATTGTTTCAGAAGAGTGAAAGAGTCATTTGAGACCTGGTCTTGTACGGCTTACTTCATAACTAGGAATAGCAATGGAAGAGAGATAGCCATCATAAGAATTACAGTCAAGTACAAGGAACTTGTGCCCAATGGTGCCTACTCATTTCCTTCCTTTATGTGCCGATGGTGAGATAGTGCCGGAGGAAGAGCTGAATTATAGTCTAACAATAGTTCCTTAATTTGTAGGTGAAATCTCATATTTCATCTATCTTATTACGTCTTTTAGCATGCCGTGAATAAAGTTGTCAAATTAACTATACTCATTGAAACTGTTAAAATGAGTATTTAACATGGTTTCATTACACTTTCGTGATACACAAAAGAGTCTGGTTTCCACGATGTGCCTTGTAAGGCTATGTTAGAGTCACAAGAGGACGGCACGTCAGTCCTTTCAAATTACAGGAAGACCTTTGAAGGTCAAGAAGGATGCATGGATTTAGGGGTAAGATGGCAGATTAGAAGCTGCCTCTGAAATAACCTAGCTGTCATCATAGAGCCTTTGTCCAGTGACTGACGGAGGCAGATACAGAGATCCATGGCCAGGCACCAGGCTGAGCTCTGGGAATCCAATTGATGAGAGAGAGGAGAGATACTGCAGGCGAGGGACATCGAGATCATGATGGGAGGACATGCAGAGAAGACCGGCCACACTAGTGGAAGCTCATGAACTGTGGTCTGGTGGCCGTGGAGCCCCCATGGGACTGGACCAGGCCCTCTGGATACGGAAGACAGTTGTTTGGCTTGAACTGTTTGGGGGGCACCCAGGCAGGGGGATCGGGATCTGTCCCTGGTCTACGGTCAGGCTTCTGGGAATCTGGTGCCTGTGGTGTGACACCTTGCACAGCCTTGGTGCAGTGGAAAGGAGCTTGGACCTGCCTAGGCTCAGTGTGCTGGGCTCTGCTGACTCCCTATGGGAGACCTCGGATTTGGGGGATGTGGGGATGTGGGGTGGCTTGGGAAAGAGGGCTGGGGGGTGGGGGAGGGAGGAGGGGGTATCTGTGGATGGTATGTGGAATGAGTAGAAAATTTCTTAATAAAGAAAAATGGAAAGAAAAAAAAAGAAGCTGCCTCTGCGTGACTTGGTAAAGAAGAGTTAACATGGCCAAGAATAGAATCTATTTCAGAGACAGAGAGCTAGAGAGTACCAGAAATCGCAGGCAATGAGGAAAGCAGGCTAAGGTAGAGATGCAGAAAGGGCTACTCAGCAAAAAGGAACCAGGATCGCGGGACCCTAGCCAGGGGGCGCCCCAGCATGGGAAGGGGCAGCAGAGGCAGCACCAGTCATCCGGGCAGCCTGCTGAAAATAGATTGTGAGCTTGGTGAGCCCACAGCCCTCTCAAGCCTTGACTCCAGCGTGGGTTCTGGTGAGACGCTGGTATCTCCAGCCGGGCAAACAAATCAGCAGTAAAGAGAATTCCAGTTCGTCTTCTTGTCTCTAAGAGCTGTGGCTGGGTGGCATTTGGTGGGGAAGCTCTGGCTTCAAATGGAGCCACTGTGGGAATCTGAGAAACAATCACAAGTCTTGGAATCTGAAGCCACTTGCCGCAGCAGCCCCAGGGTGAGAGAGCCCTGGGAAACAGTTGTGGAAACTGGAAGACTCAGTACTGACAGACCGAAGGGTCAGATGACGAGAGGCTCGGCTGCGGCTGTGAAGTGTACACTGCAAAGTAAACCCACCATTGGTGGCTAGCGGCTGACCTCTGCGCCTGCGCATAACCCCGGGTCTGAGACCAACAGGAGGAGCAGTGTTGGGTGCCACTTACGGGCGGCGAGGTTCAGTGCTGTGGAGTCGAAGAACTCTTGACACCCCAAACTGCCTACCTCTAACAGGGTGGTTTGTTTGTTTATTTATTTAAAAAATGTTTTCATACAATATATTCTGATCATGTTTTCCCCTCCCTCACCTCTTTCCAGATCCCCTCCCCCTCCCCACCGTCCTAACTCTAGGGCTTCTTTTTCTCTCTTAAGAAAACAAACAGGTAAACAGAAAAGACAAACAAGAATTAAACAAAATTACCAAACTGACAAACAACCAAAAAAGAAGCAAAGAAAGGGCATGAGAAACACACACACTCACACTCACACACACACACACACACACACACACACAGTTTACCCACAAACTCACGTGCTCACACACTCACATACATAGTTTACCCACACATGTGCGCGCGCACACACACAGTTTACTCTCACACTCATGTGCACACACACACACACACACTCACACAGTTTACCCATACACTCACGTGCACACACACACAGAGTTTACCCACACACTCATGTGTGCACACATACATAATTTACCACACATTCATGTGCACACACATATAGCTTGCCCTCACACTCACGTGCATACACACGCATACTCACACACACCATAAATACAAAAACCTGAAGCTATAATGTACAAGCAAAAGACCAGTAAAGTGGGAAAAAAAGCCCAAATAAAGCACTATGATGCAAAAACAAAACAAAACAAAACTCCATAAACACCACTGAGTTTGATTTGTTTGTGTTGGCCATGGAGCCTGCCCTCAAGTGTGGTTTGTATAGCCAGTGAGACTCCCTTGGAGAAACTATTT
>CABHPP010104204.1:0-37787 GCA_902168425.1 Peromyscus attwateri | reverse complement strand
TATTTATTTATTTATTTATTTATTTATTTATTTATTTATTTATTTATGTTGAGGTAGGATCTCATGTAACCCAGACTGGTTTTGAATGCCCTATTTAGCTGAGGCTGACCTTGAACTTTTGATCCTCTTGCCTCCACTTCCCAAGTGTTGGGATTACATGCATGCACCACATCTTTACACACTGAGAAAACCAGTTTTGTTCTTGAATCCCTATATTGTTTGTTCTTAGGTTATGGGAAATAGTGCCAGTGGAATACAAGTGAAGCAAAGGTCTTACCAGGTGGGAATGTTTTGTGAATCTAAGGCACCAAAAAACACCTGGCAATTGTTTAGATGAAGTAAGACTTGAGCAGAGTTTTTAAAAGAAGAGCAAAACTTATCGACAGTCAGAACTGTTAAGGAATTGCAGGTAGGAAGGAAATGCATTAAGGGAATTCCAGGTAGGAGGGAAATGCATTAAGGGCTGGGTCTCACTCACTGATCACCAGGACCCAGGTAAAAAAGCCAGAAAGGATAGTGTACATTTACAATCCTACAACTAGAAAGATGGAGATAGAAGGATCCCTGGAGCTCGTGGGTCAGCCAGCCTAGTGTAGTGAGCCACCTAATCCTGTGAGCTCTTCTGGGTTACCGGGGTTTGATTCATAGCACCTATATGGTAGCTCAAAACCGTGTACAATTCCAGTTCCAGGGGAATCCCACATCTTCTTTCCCCCTTGGGTACTAGGCACACATATGGTGGACAGACATGCATATAGTAAAAAACATAAAATAACAAAAATTTAAAAACACAGTACAAGATAGATGGCTCCTGAGAAATAGCACTCATGATTAAACTTTGGCCTCCACACATACACAAATAGCTGAGACTCCCATTTGCATAGTAGAAAAGGAAAGGAAATACTATGAGAAGTTGAGATGGCAGAAAACACACAGACTCTTACATAACACAGGAGTTGGCTTTTATTTATTATATTTTTCCTTGTACTGCTATTGTTTGTATTATTTATCCTATAACTTGTCTGAGAGCAGTATTCTGCTTTATCTTTTGGTTTGGTCCATAGTTGATACTATCTATAGCTGACTAAATGTGAGTAAATATTTTGGTTAGTAAGTGAATAAACAAATTTAATAGTTAGCAGGACTGTCTACAAAATACTAAGAGGGGTTGCAGTAGGAAAGGAGAATACCAAAAACTGTATAACAAACACATGCTTTCTCAAGAGAAAACAGTCTTTTTTTTTTTTTTAAGAGAACATTCTTTAACGAAAGAATCATATTTAACTTCTGGAAAATGATCTATGCATTGTTTTCAGCTATGTCTTCCGAGTAGCACTAGCATAATCATTTTAAAAGAGAGAAAAACATGTTCTGCCAAATCTGTCTCTCAGAAAGGCTTCAAAGCTTGAATAGTTCATGGGAACAATTTGCTAGTCTAGAGAATTCTTCCCATTTTGGTCAGGGGCCTCCTATGGAGAGATTTATGTGCAGTGTATGTCAAGAGGCGAGGTAATGGCATTTCTCTGCTATACAATGCTGAGTGTAGAAATGCACCTTTAATCCAGACAGGGAAAAAAGAAAGTCTGCTCCGATCCAGTCATTTTGAAAAGCCATGCACACTGAGGCTGGGAACAAACATAATGACAGGATTTAATTGCTAATGCTCTAGAGGCAGTGTGCCTCTTGATGTGTTGACCTTTAACCCAAACTTGGAAGAGTAAAGAAAAGGAGGGGGTGGTTACTTCTCTCCTTTCATCAGCCCTCACTTGCTCACTCCCTATACCTGATCCTGCCAGCTTTCAACCCAATCGACACACACCTAACATTCGCTTTGTCCTCCATTTTCATTGCTTGCTTCCAGCTTGGGGGACAGATTGAAAATGAATAGAAAAACACACAGGAAGAGGGGAGGACAATAGGAGAAGGAAGTGTTTTAAGCTGTTGACAGCTTCTTAGAAGCAGGAGGCAGAATTACAGCTAATGAAATAAGAGACTCTCCCTACCTGATGTTACTACCATCCGTCCCCTCGGTATTTTATGGAGGATGTGTATTTTAATATTTTTAGTACATTTCATTTATTTTGTGAATGTGTGAGCATATGCATGCCACTACACATGTGGAGGTCAGAACAATTCTGGGGAGTAGCTCTCTCCTTGAGATTGAACTCAGATTGTCAAGCAGGGTAGCAAGTCCTCTTACCAGCTGAGCCATCTCTGAGGCCCACATTTTCCCATATTTTAATCCTCTATTCACATGTCGTCTTTATTTTCATAGATTTCTTTTCACTTTTATGTGTGTGCGCGGTCCTATCTGTAGATATGGGTACATAAATGCAGGTGTCCAAGAGGCCAGAACATAGACTCATATCCCCTGGAGCTGGAGTTACTATCAATTGTGAGCTACCTGATGTGAGTGCTAGGAAATGAATTGGGTCCTCTCTGCCAAAGCATTAAGCATTCTTCAGTGCCTAGCCAGCTCTACAGCACCATTTCATCACTTCAGGTATTCAGCTCGGCTTTTTTTTCCCTTACATGTTTACTTTGGAATGAACAGAATCTTCCAACGAATTAAGAATCAAAGCTTCTTCTATTATGCATTGCACCAGGACAACTGGGCAGCTGAATGTACCTGGAAGAAACCAAATTGTGATGATCAGGACCACTATACATTCACGACCATGATCCCAAGACAGTCCTGTAGCTTGAAACTGCTTAGCAAGGTTACCAATCCATTTGTTCTCTTGCTGTTTTACAAAACCTTCAGACCTTCTTCTCTTCAGATGTCTTCACTGTTCTCCCTGAAATGTAATTTTGTTTACTCTTTCTCACATCTGGAACACCTAGAATCTATTTGCTCTCTCTCTTTGAGACTGCTATATTATCACTACCAGTCTTCACGAGTCCCCAACTCCTTTGGGGAGGTTCCCCCCCCCCCCTCCCTCTCTCTCTGTATGTGCATGTGTACATGTGCACATGTATATGCATATATGTATTATGTACTTGCAAATGGGGGTGAATGAACCTCAGTTGTTGCTCTTCAAATGCTGCCTGCCTTCTATTTTGAGACAACATCTTTTAGAAGCATAGGGCTTACCAATTAGGCTAGGCTGGCCGACCATCAAGCCCCAGGGATCCTTCTCTCTCTACTTCTCCACTGCTAAAATTACAAGTAGGTACCATTATCTTTAGTTTGTTTTTTCTTTTTCAGGGTCTTTGGGATTTGGATTTATTAGCTGTGAAGGTTGGCTTTCTTGAAGACTCCTCTTTTTTTTAATTTTATAATTAATTTAATTTTACATATCAGCCACGGATTCCCCTGTCCTTCCTCCTCCTACCCTACCCTCCCCCTCCCCCCAATCCACCCCCCATTCCCACCTCCTCCAAGGCAAGGACTCCCCAGGGGATTCAGCTCAGCCTGGTAGATTCAGTTGAGGCAGGTCCAGTCCCCTCCTCCCTTCAAAGTGTCCCAGCATAGGCCCTAGGTTCCAAAAAGCCAGCTCATGCACTAAGGACAGGTCCCGGTCCTACTGCCTGGGGGCCTCCTAAACAGTTCAAGCTAATCGACTGTCTCACTTGTCCAGAGGGCCTGATCCAGTTCCATGGGGGCTCCTCAGCTATTGGTTCATAGTTCATGTGTTTCCACTAGTTTGGTTATTTGTCCCTGTGCTTTTTCCAATCATGGTCTCGGTATCTCTTGCTCATATAATCCCTCCTCTCTCTCGCTGATTGGACTCCTAGAGCTCCACCTGGGGCTTGGCCATGGATCTTTGCATCTGCTTCCATCAGTCACCAGATAAGAGTTCTACCACGACAGTTAGTGTGCTTGGGCATCTGATCACCAGAGTATATCCTTACTTTCGTATATGGGTTCTAGAGATTAAATTCAGGTCCTTGTGTTTGCATAACATACATTTAACCATGTTAGCTTGTCTAGCCCTCCACCGCCACTAGTTTTTTTATAATTAGCATCATCTTACAGCCTGTATGTTTTTGTGTGTGTGCATATATATATATATATGTATATATATATATGTATATATATGTTTTTATTTTATTTTTTTAGGTGCTGGGTACTGAACCCACAACCTTGCATATGCTAGACAAGCACTCAACTATTGAGCTATATCCCTACCCTATATGTAAATGTTCAACTCTGATACAGTGAATGTTTTATAAGAGCCTGGACTTCGTATTTCTTTACAATATTGTATACTCACAACTCTGCAGTGCTTTCCACTGTTCCACATGTATATGTGGACTATGAATGAATGGATAGTCACTTTTGAAAATGCTCATGGGCTTTTGAGAATGCCCCTTCTCATTTACCAAACCCAGCATATTCACATACTTTTCAAGGTCACATTTTTTTTTTGGTTTTTTTGAGACAGGGTTTCTCTGTGTAGCTTTGTGCCTTTCCTGGAACTCACTTGGTAGCCCAGGCTGGCCTTGAACTCACAGAGATCCGCCTGGCTCTGCCTCCCGAGTGCTGGGACTAAAGGCGTGTGCCACCACCGCCTGGCTCACATTTTAAGGCACACTAATCAATTGTTGGAGGAAGCCTTTTATTTAGAATATATTGAGAAATCCAATGTGCTTTATTAATTATACTTACTCATTAAGTATATTGTACCTGGAATGAAAATTTTATAGAGGAGTCCTCAAAGACAACTTTGATCATTTTTTCAGTACATTTAACAGAATTTGATAATGCCATTGGCCTTTTCTAAACCCAGCAAGATACTCATAATTTAAAAATAAATGTAAATTGAAGATGTTTTCATTTTTCGAAGGTTTTGCTTGGGCTCATTAGAGATAGCGACAACTTTAAACTCCAGTGGAATGTATCTGATTTTATCATTTCCACTCAATGCATACATGGGCTAGGTTACTACCTTTTAGATCCTTCATAATTTCTATCCAGTGAGGTAACTAAGCAGGGCTTCTTCGCATATACTACCTATATTTTTGGCCTCTTCTCTCAAATGTTTTCTGAATGTTCTGAGGGCTGGGAGTATATCTCAGTGATAGAGCACATGTCTGGCATGTGTGAGGTATTGAGTTCAATTCCCAGCATAGCAAAAGAAAAAAATGTGAAATAAGGTAATTAAAACTTAATATCTCTTATGACAATTGGGCTAGGCAGCAATCTATGAGTATAGTAGAATATCATTAGACATCATTTCACGGGCTTTTTTTTTCATTGTCAGTCATGTTTGGTTCTATCCTAGGTCCCTGGGCTACCCAGCCTTCTGGGTCCTGGCCCTCCAGGCAGTGTCAGGGTTGGCCTGCCTCTCATGGTATGGGTCTCAAGCTGGACCAGTCATTGGTTGGCCACTCCCATAATTTTTATGCCACCTTTACTCTAGCACATCTTGTAGGCAGGGGACATTGTAGGTCAAAGGTTATGTGGCTAGATTAGGGTCCCAATCTCTCCAGTGGATTTCTTGCCTGGTTACAGGAGATGGCTGGTTCAGTCTCAGTATCTCCCATTGCTAGGAGTCATAGTTAGGGTCACCCTCATAGATTTCTGGGAGTTTCCATTGCACTAGGTCTCTAGCTGTCCCACAGATGTTCCCTGATTCCAGTTGTCTCTCTCAGTACTCTCTCCCCCTCCTTCCACCTGATCCCTCCTCTTTATCATCAGAGAGGCTTTCACATAGCAATTTGATGGATATATAGATGCAGAGAGCTACAGCAAAACATGAGGCAGACCTCAAGGAATCTTGTGGAAGAGGGGGAGGAATGATTGTGGGAGTCAGAGGAGTCAAGGACATCACAAGAAAACTCACAAAAACAACTAACCTGGGCTCATAGGGGCTCACAGAAACCGAACTGACAACTAGGGGGGTTGCATGGGACTGACCTAGGCCCTCTGCATATATGTTATAGTTGTGCACCTTGGCCTTGTGGAACTCCTAACAGTGAGAGTAGGGGCAGTCTCTGACTCTTTTACCAGCTTTGGGACCCTACTCCTCATACTGGGTTGCCTCATACAGCCTTAACAGGCGAGGAGGTGCCTAGTCTTACTATAACTTGATATGCCATGGCTGGTTGATGTACATCTGTCCTTCTCTGAAGAGAAAGGAGGAGTAGTGGATAGGGGTAAGAAGGGAGGTGGGGGGATGGACTGAGAGGAGAGGGGAAGGGAGAGGAAACTGATCTGGTTAGAAAAAATAATTAATTAAAAACCCAACTTACCATTTTTGCCACACCAACTTCTATACATTAACCTTAACGTAGTGAGATAAACAAGTACTTGATTTTATTACAGATGATCACAGCTACGTAATTGAAGGACAGACAAATAGTACTTTTTCATAGTCATTGTATAGAAATAACCTAGAATTTGTGTATCTTCCTCCAGACTGTGGCTCCCTCCTTTTTAATTTTGGAATTTTTGAAACAGTCTTACTCTTTATCCCAGACAAGCCAGAAACTGACTATATAGCAAAGGATGGCCTTGTTCATGTGGCAATCCTCCTGCCTCAGTCTCCCAAGTGCTAAGGTTACAGGCATAAGCCACTACACCTGGCTTGTAAATTCCTTTGTACCAAGATATAGCTGTTTGTTATTTTATGACAGAAATATTTTACCAGAACACTTGAAAGAAAATAATTCTATCCAGTTCCTTTCTTCATACACACACACACACACACACACACACACACACACACACACACACACGTAAAATGTGTTGGGGAAATCCTTTCTCTTATCATGTGAATCCCAGAGATGTAGCGTAGGTCATCAAACTTGGTATCAAGCACTCTTACCTGCTGAGCCTTATTTTCTGCACCTAGTTTCCTTCTTTTTATTACTCTCATAATGAACTCTTGGGGAATGAAGATTTTGTATTTAAAATAGTCTTTTGCCTGGCGGTGGTGGCGCACACCTTTAATCCCAGCACTCGGGAGGCAGAGCCAGGCAAATCTCTGTGAGTTCGAGGCCAGCCTGGGCTACAGAGCAAGTTCCAGGAAAGGTGCAAAGCTATGCAGAGAAACCCTGTCTCAAAAAACAAAAACAACAACAACAAAAAAAAACAGTCTTTTATTTTCAACTTTTTCTTTCTCTTGAAATAATGAAAGCATGAATGGTGGAAAATGTAAATGCAGCGTAGAGTGTTTAAATATTGCCACAGCAGCACAAGTCCTGTTTAATTACTTTAATGTAAAATTAATAACTTGGCCTTTTGGTGTTCTTGGGCTTTGTAGACATTGAGGGCAGATTGCTTACTCAAGCAGTTGTGCTACAGAGTGAGTTCCAGGAAAGGCGCAAAGCTACACAGAGAAACCCTGTCTCGAAAAACAAACAAACAAACAAACAAACAAAAAAAGATGAAACTACAAGCCAGTCACATTTTTGACTTGAATTGGAGCCTGAGAAATTTCAACACAGGAAGAGATTGTCTGTCTTTTGATATCTCTTTCTCAAACTAACTCCCCCCCCCCACACACACACACACTTTCCACCATGGGTATGTGTTATGTCAAGTCCTAGAAATAGCACCAAAAAGGTATTTCCCTAGATCCTTTGTTCTCATTGGAAGGAAAGTGCTCTTCAGTTGTGACTTGTGCATACTGGTGGTTTAATTTACATGTTCATGTACATTGAATATTTGCATTCTTTGTGTTGTTAGAGAACTGGTTGCAGTGTCCAGCAGTGAACATATGCTCAGGATATCATAATGTGAAGCATATCAATAAACACCTGAAGACCAATGTGTGGTGAACTAGTAAATTAACAATGATGCCGACATTTCTACTGAGGTTTTTGTTTTTAAAGCCAGTGGCCAACTTCTTGATATCATAGGTCATTCTTCCAAATCTGACAGTAGTGCAGTTTTGTGAGTTTCTGGCTGTGTTTTGAAAGCATCAGCTAGCCTAATATATTGTGCTAGTGTCAGATCAATCTAATCTGAGATATTTGAGCTTGTGGGAAATGAGATAAAAGCTCATACATTTTCATAACTTTGAAATGTAGTTATCATTGTAGTCTTTTATTCTAGTTTAAGGATAGCTGGGAAGAGAAATGTCACTGTAGTGAAGCTTACTTTCAGCTGTATAGAATACTCGCATAGTGGTTTTTGGAGAATCAATTCTCTTAGTGTAAGATACTGTAAACATATCCAGAGGAAGCTTCAACAGCTTTGAGTAATGAGATGGGATGAAGAAGAGGATTTAAGTTTAGAATGTGCTGTAGAAGAGACAGTGGTTAGACAGCAGAGCTCACCTCTCCACCTGCATAGATGGTCCTTGGTCTTTGCTTACCACACTCAGTGAGCTTAAAAAGTTTCCTTTATTTGGGAATGAAATGTATGTAAAACTTCAAGGAAATAATTGAAAAATGCAGACACAATTTCATAAGCACACCTCTTGGCATTTCTACTCTTTGTATTGAAGACCAGGATCTGTTTTGTTTTTTAAAACAGGATCTCTCCATGCAGCCCTGGCTGTCTTGGAATTCATTATGTAGACCGGGCCAGCCTCAAACTCAGAGATCAAACTGCCTCCCCAGTGCTGTGGTTAAAGATCTGTGGCACTATGCCTGACTCCAGACTAGTCTTCAATACAAAGAGTAGAAATGCCAAGAGGATGTTAGATTATTTCCATGATCATTAGAAAGAAAAGACATTTGGGGAGGGTATTGTTTCCCGCATAGCTCAGGCTGGCTGAAACTTGTACTCTCTTGTACTCTTTCATGCCTGGTCACACACATTTTGTGTGTGTGTGTGTGTGTGTGTGTGTGTGTGTGTGTTCATGCATGCACACAGATGGATCTGGGATTGTAGAATCTGAATGTGGATGGCGAGTAATTCTTAGGTTATAGGTTCTGTTGAATGTTAAAACAAAATAAAGACCAATTAAGACTTGTAGAGGGAAAATTGTTTAAAGCCTTACTTCACATGCACAGTACTTACTTTAGAGAACTTGAAGCCAGGCATGGTGGTGCACAGCTTTAGTCCCAGCACTCAGGAGGCAGAGGCAGGTGGATCCCTGAGTTCAAGGCCATCCTGGTCTACAGAGTGATTTCTAGGACAGCCAGGGCTATACAGAGAAACCCTGTCTTGAACTTCCTCATCTCCCACTCCCAAACTTAGAGAAGTTGTTTTTAGAGAACCATTTCCACCATGATAAATACAGTCATTCTTTCACTTTGGTGCATATGTACTTTTATGTATGGATGGGCACAACTACTTTATTGAGCATATAATACACACTTCATTCTGCACTACCAATTTTCAGTTTTTGGTCATTTGAGTATGGATTTAGCAGAAGTTTTCCTTGGTATTCATAAAGATGGCATGATGAGCTAGCTAACAGCATAGGCAAGACTAAGGAGGAATATTAACTATTTAGGAGAAAACACAACTTCCAATGAACTCTTAAAAATACTTTTCGATGCAAATATTTGTACTGCTGACTGATACCATTAATTCAATTTTTCTCCAATTACTTGGAAATTTCTAGTTTTCAGCAATTGAATATATCTGATCCTTCTTGACTGTTTTTGTAGAAATTGTTTTGGATTCTCAGGATTGACCCTGGCCCTTGTTGCATTCCAAGCATGTGCTATAACACATAGCTATACTCCAGCTTCCCCATTGGGTTTGAGTAGAGAGAGCTAACTTGGGTAAAGTGGCTGAGCTGACTACAGAAATCATTCTACCCTCTATTTGATGGTTATGAAGTTGTTATTCTTCAACTTTTTTAACGAAGGGTGAAATGTATCTTGGTTCCTCAGTGCTAAGTGAAAGAAGGTGGTCTCACTGGATTTGCAATGAGGTAAATTTACTCTGAGTATGCCATGTATGAATTCCTCTACACATCAAGCAATAGTCATCTGCAATGGGAGTGAGGGCTACATAGCACTCCTGTTTGCTTAGACATTTATTTTGGTTGTCATGTGAGATCATTCTGTATCTGTATATACCCATGATACTGTTCAGTATGCTTTTTTAGCTGTCTTAAAAGTCTTCCAAACGTTTCATGATTTCCATTGGAAAAGTGAAACTAATCAGAATAGAATCTAATATTAAGGTAGAAAGGAGATTTAGTGTATAAGAATGGAGTTTGGGTTTTATATAAACATTTCTCATAACTGACAGAACTTTTTCTTGGATTTTTTTAAATGATGGTCTTGCATTGGTAATCAAGTTTTCTGTTCTCTTGCAACTATAGATTTCTTTCTAAAGATATTGGTTAATCACTAAAGGGCTAGACACCCAGAACATAAAGAGTTTTTAGTATAGAACCAACATTAGAAATAGTCATTGTGTATAAAAAAAATAATATACTATTTCTTTGTCTCTTTAGGTAAACTTGAGAAGCAAATTGAAGCTACAAGATTGTTAGTAATTCAAGCTACGTGTATTTTATTTGCTAAGAAAAAAAGTATGGATCCCGTATTGATCCATGCTGAAGTCCAAATGTGGAGTGCAAAGGCAGGAATGTCTAAGTCAAGAACTGCATTCATTGAAACAGTAGTAGGAAAACGGGAAGTTAAACTCCTTCTTTATTTCATCACTGGGAGGATTAAAGCTTTGCAGCTAAAGAATAATATTAAAAGTGTGGTCCTTAAAACCTATGACGAAGACCAGAATTACTTACATTTAACTTTTAAAAACAACGATTTCTTGTTTGTTGAGAAACTAACCTCCACAGATGCCAGACAACTGAAGAGATTCCTAGATAGAGTCTATGAAAGAAATGTTCGTGCGACCAGGAGAAGTGATGAAGAGAGAGCTGATGGTCCTAGCACAAGCACACACGCTTTACCACTGAAAGTTCGTTCAGCAGCAAGCAGTAAATGCTTCGAACCGGGGGAAGAAAGTGGAGCACCAGGGCTTTGTGAGTTGCCTTTGTTTTCATCCTCATTAACCACATTTAATAATGGAGGGTTATTAGAAAATCCGCTTGTAAAGAGGAAAAGATCCTCGCCCGATTCGGAAAAGAATGGAAAAGAGAACGTCCTGGAGGAGAGTAATAGGGAAATTGAGGCAAAGTCAGTGGTGCCTGTACATGATGATAGAGGGAAAGGAAGGGATTTAAGAGAGGCAGGACAGAGTCAACTAGAATTAGGATTTTCTGAGACCGATTATCTTGAGGAGCCTGATTTGGATGTTTGTGATCTTTATGATCTCATTAAAAAATTATTTTCGCCATTTCTGTTAAGATCGCACTGTCTGGAGAAAGGCATGGAGTGGCACGAGCATATGAAGACACTCTTACTGTATCCAGAGAAAGCATGGCAAGGTCTGCCTAATGTGGGGAACACCTGTTACATAAATGTAGTATTGCAGTCTCTGTGCTCAGTTCCACTGTTTGTTAATGATTTGTTCAATCAGGGTTTCCCATGGATCAAACCTCCAAGAGATGATTTTAACATGCCCTTGATGCAACTGCTTGTTTTGAAAGATATTTACAGCATGAAAACTAAGGAGAGGTTACTTATCAAGATTACAAAAGCCCTCCCACAATTTGGAGAGGTATTCACTGCTGACAGGCAGAGTGATGCTCATGAGTTTTTAAGTCTCTGTTTAGTTCAGTTGAAGGAAACTGTACAAAAGTTAACCATATTGTGGCAATCTGAAAATGAATCTGGGGGAAATCATTTACTTACACAGATTTTTGCTGACCATGCTATTACCAACAAAATACCTGTTTGTCCTGTTGCTAATAATTTTGAATTTGAGTTGTTGAGATCTATTTTTTGTAAAGGTTGTGGCCTGGCTGTTCTCAGGAAAGAACCGAGTAGTTACCTCTCCATCAACATTCCTCAAGGATTGAAAGGCCACAACTTGTCTATCCAGTCCAGTTTTGATCTTTTTTTTAAAGCAGAAGAACTTGAGCATAGATGCGAGAGGTGTATGCACAACAAATCTATTGCATTGCACAAGTTTTCCCAACTGCCCAGGGTTATTATTATTCATCTGAAGCGCTATAGCTTTAATGAGTCATGGGTAATGAAGAAGGATGAACAGAACATCATTATTTCCAAATTTTTAAAGCTGTCCTGTCATTGCAACAAAAACACAAAATTACCTCAGCCCCTTAACGAAAATGAACATGTTAAGGATCTTGACTTACTAAAACCTCTTCATGAGTTGGGTTCTGAAATATTCAAATCGTCATTTATTTCAATGACGACCTCACAATTCAGGGATTTCCCAACTGCAAACATCAGATCAACCAAGGAGTCGGAACCACAAAATGTAAAAAGAGACTCTAAAGTATTGAATGGAAAAGTGCAGCAGGAAGATCAGGGAAAGGGTGCCACAGCAAACGTAATTAGGTCAGAATTGACAAATGAGAGAGAAAAACTCAAGAATCACAAGAAAGCACATAAATTTAGTAAGTTAGATTCTGGTAGCATCAGCAAGGGTACTAAAGATAATGACCTCAAAATTACAGAAAGACCCCCAAAGTACCAACAGGCCCAGAAGTGTTATAAAGAGAGAAGTGTTAAACAGACCTTCCGGGAGGCAGTTACTCAAAGCCATAAACCAAGGTCCCTGGAACAGACAGAGAACCTCAGAAAACCTGCAGAGTCACATATCCAGAATGGCAGTCTGAATTCACAGGGCTCACTAGGTTCCAGCAAGAAGCCAGGAAACAAAGATGCTTTAGATAAGAAGACAAAGCCTACAGGCAAGGTGGACCCACAAAAGGCTATTGGAGGTGATGGAAATGGTTATAGGCTCATTAATATTATCAGCCATATTGGGAGCAGTCTCCATGGAGGCCACTATATCAATGATACCTTTGACTTCAGGAAGCGGGTTTGGTTTACTTACAGCGATCCACAGGTGACAAGTACACAAGAGGACTTTGTGCTTAAGGCTAGGCTTTCCACTGGGTATGTCTTCTTCTACATGCAAAATGAGATCTTTGAAGAGCTTTTGGCAAGGGAAACTCAGTCTCGCAACACATCACAATAGTAATACAAGGGACATATGTCTCACAGCATATACCTACCTGAATGCCTCACTCACTTAAACTGGATCGAGAAGGACAGATAATTAGCCTAGGACCAGTATCTCAACAAACATTTACAGAGAAATCGCCTTTCTAACTCTGAAGGAGTCAATCCCATAGTTACAGCTGATACTAATGAGTGTTCTTCTCATACAAGACTGGAACTGGAACTATGTCTTTTGCATACTTTTTTGTCAGAAAATAGATTTACTATTGATAGTGAAGTTTTCAGTATTCACTACGGAAGTTGCATAACCCAAGGTTGCCTTTACATTGATAAAAAGGCCTAATTCTACTTGCAATCATAAACATTATTCCAGTAAAAGAGGTACATTTTCTCTCATCTTGGTCTTCCTTCTTGCATGATCACCATAATAAGTTATAATGAAAAAGCTCTTACATAATCAGAAGAATAAAGCTCACATCCATACAGCCAACAGTTCAGGAGAGTCTACCTAGCACTGTTACCCCAGCCCGGTGCTTTATCTTGCTGTCTCTCCATTTGGAATGGTTTAGTGTCCCTCTCCCCTCCCAGCTTTCTTACAGTGGAGATCACTAAATGGTGGAGCCCGGAATAAAGGGAGAAGAGAACATTTTATGTCCACAGAAGTTGGATGGCTCTGGATAACTGCTTGGTGGCTGCAGCCCTTTCTAGTTCTAGATCCCTGGCTTCCTTAAGGCATGTGGTTTCCTTGGCTCTAGTGCCATGTCTTCAGCTACTCTATTCAACTCTTCATCAGAAACAGAAGCACCATTCACAATACTGCTGAGATTTTGAGCCAGAGGGAGAGGATTCCATTATCTGGTCAGTTATATTTTCTGAAAGCTGGATGGATTCCTTCACAATGGATTCCTTTTCTCATTTGCCTCAAAGGTGCTGCTCTGGCTTCTGTCCCCACAAAGTCTGAGCATGGACCTGCAAGCACATCAGGGCCCTAATGGAAGCCTAGACTCCTCCTCCCTTGCCCACCAGGAGCAAGGCCAGGACCTCTACCTTTTATATTCTGATGCAGTGTTTTAAGAGTGTGACCCGATCAGCACCACCAGGAAGACATGACATCATGGGATATATGGACTCTGCTGCAGACCTACTAATCCCCAAATTTAGGACAGAGGGCAGCAATCCAGTGGAGATTCTAATGTTCAATTAGCTTTAGGGTCACTGCTTTTGTATGTAGAATTTCTTTTGCTGTTATGTTACGTATTTGAATTGCTTGTTACATAGAAAGTTTTTATAGCCTTTTTATTTCTTTTATATGTGTTTTTCCTATGAAAACACAGAAATACTCTTGCTAATCATTGATTAGGTTCTGTACTGGGTCATGCCAACTGTATTCAACTAAATCCTGGCAATAAGCATTAAATGTGGCTGATAAACTTTTGAATCCTCTTGGACATGTGTAGATGATACTGGACATCAAACAAGTCTTCACATTAGCCGCTAAAGCTCCCCTTTTCCTTAGTGGCAAAAGTGCTGGATATTCTCAGACTTTGATCTTGAGGATGGGGAAGCTGATTTGTGCTCAAGGAATTGGCATGTTTTTCTATTTGTCAGCTAGCAAGTAACCTGCTGGATTTTGGTGATCTGAGCCTACTTTACCATTTTGATCTTCCCAGAAGGGCATATTGAGTCACATCAAAGTAGTTTTCTTCACCAGGTCTTGATCTGCAAAACTGAACAGTTTTGGGCATTCAACATTAGAAGAGGAATTATGGATTTTTCATCTTTTTAGCATGATATTCTGTTCCTTGAATTAATACACAATACCTGCTTTAAAGTGGACTTGTAAGACCTGAAAAATCTTACTTAAGTAACAAGCTTTGATAAACATGAAAAAAATGTCTCTGGAGATGATTTGCAGTGTGGGGAAAGCCACATGCATCCTAGGTGTGGTGATATTCTGTAAACTCAATAATCAGACTTAATACTTCTAATGCTAAGCATGTGTTCTCTGGAATGTCTTCTCTTGCCTTTGAAGCAATGAGTATAACTCCTTATATACCTGTATTGGAGTAAATGACTTGATTGTATAGTATGTTTTATTGCATACACAGAAAAATGGGTTTTCAGTCCTACCTTTGCCAATATGCATTTACCACTAGTATATGGGGGTAGTTTCAGTATAGTGGTATTAAATCCGTTTTATTGAGAGTTTTTCCCCCCTTTTTTCTTTTCTTGAATTCAGAGATATACTTGCTTATGCTTCCCAAGTGCTAAGATTAAAGGCATAGGCCACCATGTCTGGCTTTGTTAGTGTTATTTCTAGTGGCCTTTAATGGAGTGAATTCAAATTTAGTGCTACTAGGGAAGTTAGATAATGCCCTTTTGTTTATGTATATGAGTGCTCTATCTTCATGTGTGTCTGCGTATCAGAAGAGGGCATGGAATTTCACTATATTTGTTTGTGAGCCACCATGTAGGTGCTGGGAATTGAACTCAGAACTTGTGGATGCACATCCAGTGCTCTTAACTGATGAGCCATCTCTCCAGACCTAGACAATGCCATTAAGGGGAAACCAGATTTAAAGGCCTGAGATTCTCTTCCTTTGGGTAGTATAGAACCTAGTAGGAAGTCTAAATGAGGCCTGAAATTTGCTGAAATGTGTGGGTAGCAGGAGTCTTTTAGATTGAATTGCTTTCAGAGATAAAGCTGTTACAGACAGAATGAGGAATTGTTCAATTTCTCTGATACTGAGACAGTTGAGGATAATGTTGGGAGTTCATGTAGAGACTGAAACTCCCAAGAGTTGGGCTTCTGAATTCCAGTCTATTGGCCTCTTTAGTTAATTCTGAGTCCATACATAGACTTGAGAACAGGAAAACACAAGTGAAGGTGTTGGAATTTGTGTAGGAGAATTTTTTTGTTTTTGTTTATTTTGTTTTTTTAAGACATGGCTCACTTAGGTGGCCTGAAACTCAGAGACCTGCTTGCCTCTGCTTCCCAAGTGCCAGGATTAAAGGCATCCATCATAACACCTGGCCAAAGAATTGTTTTATGAGGTACAGAAGGTTAACATCTTTACGTTTGAGATTGAGGGATTATTTTGGTAGGGATTTTATATACTGGGAATGTTCTTTAGCATGTAGCACTTACAAGTATAGGGCAGTTAAAGGAGGAACAAGGAAGAGAGGAGAGGAAATTTTCAGTTCATTTAATTTGTATACTGCCTATGTGTTGTTTCAAATAAAATACCAAAAAATGTAACAGTGACTCGATGGTTATTTATCACAGGTGTAAACAGTTTCTCTAATTTATGGGTCATATTCCCAGGTAATCCCAGGGGCAAAAACATGTTGCTTAAGTATTTTCTGTTTGATTTATAACAGGTTAACACAAGAGCCTAAAACAACACAAAATTTTATTATGCTATCATTTTAGAAATCAGGAGTCCAGGTTTGGTATCAGCAGGCTGAAACCAAATTGTCAGCAAAGCTGCAATCTTTGATGTTCTAAGGACAGAATTAGTCGTGTTCTCTCTTGTTGAGGCTGCCCACAGTCTTTGGCACTTAGCCTCATTTCTGAATCTTCAAAGTCAGCAATGTTGGGCCGAGTTCTTCACAAAGAAACAGCTGGTTCTTTTTCTGTTTGTGTTTTCCACTTTTAAGAAGCGTTATGGTTAGGCTAGGCCCATCCAGATAATCCATGATAGCACTGTGCAGGTCAGAAAGCTAAGTTATCACTGCCTGTAACATTTGTTAACAGTGATTAGGATGAGGACATCTTAGGTGATTCCATACATGGCCAATAAAAGTGAAGGAAACCCACCACAAAGGCTGAGTGCCTTAGACTGATGAAGTACAATTTGGGTCATTAATACCCTGTTAAGACATCAATGCTGCTGAGAGTTGTTTTTTGAAGAACAGAGAAAGATAATAAGGTAACTAAAGAACTAAAGAAAGGTAACTAAAGAACTCAGACCATAACATGAATTAGAAAAATAAGGATTATAGCTACTTTGTGTATTCCTATTTATTATATCCAGTTATCTGTGTGTGTATATATATATAAATATATATATAATATATATATTAACTTTTAGTATTCTAGTTCCTATTTCTGAGTATGCACTAGTTTATTGTAGGTTAACTTTTCTATTATTTAGGTAACAGTATATTCATTGGTAGCCTGACTGAATTTGGGGAAGACTTTTAGAGCACCCTGATGATTACAGTGGGCTTGAGAGTCTTTAACTCATCAAATCTTGGAGGAGTGAGAACCTTAAGAACAGGAAGAATCAGTGGATTCAATTAGGTAGAATGGTTTTGCTGCAAAGGCATTTGACTGTGTGCCAGGTGAATATGGAAGCTGACTAGCGAAGGGTATGGGAAAGGCTAGGTATCATGTATTGCTCCTTGGCTTCAAGTGTACCCTTAGTACATTCTCAGAAACAATAGAATAATTTTAATTAGTCACAGTAAGCATGTTCAGTTTCTTGATATAAGGATCTAAACTATACTGTAAGTGCAAGGGGACTTCTCTTGCTATTCCCAGGTTGTGATGGGCTGGTTGTATAGGTGTGACAATATCTGGTGGTACACTATTTCCAGCTACAAACCCAGAATGCGAGGTCCCTGGTGCCCTATAAAGCTCCATCCTGACCTTGGAATCACTCCCCTGCTATATTTTCACGGATACCATATACTCATGGGCCCTGACTTGCAACAGTAGCCCTCCAGATGGGAGTATGGAATACTTTGGGCTTCCTGCTATATTAGCATCCCTTATCACTGGCTATGACTTTATGGTTTGCCATTGGTTTTAACCTCGCTTGTGCCTTTGGGGATTACCACTGGGAACCCTACTCTTGCATGCCTATGTGGCTATACACTGATCAAGGTTTGCCTAAACCCTGACTACTTTTCTGCCCTCCAGAGAGTGGATTCGTGTTTGGTAAAGTAGTAGACCTCTCTGCCTTCAATAAGCTGCTATTAAAGCTTCAATAGGGTTGGAATCCTGGCTCTAGGTATTGGAACCCTTTCTAGATTTGGCCTGTGAGTGTTCACCACTCATTAATACAACATACATGTTTTGTAAATCCTATCAACATTTACAGGGTTTCTTCATGTTTGAACTCTGGTTTTAACTAGTTCTATCCCCTGCCTGATCCAGAGATAGAGTTCATGAGATATTCTAGTTATAACATTTTACTTAAGCCCAAAGATTTTAACCTGACATCACTTCTTTGGATTTTATTTTGTGTAAATAGAGTTATGTAAAACATGACAAAGGTTGTTGGATTTAGAATCAAAGTACTCCAGTTGCCATTTCCTCTCCAGTCAGTTTGGGAGGTAAGTATTCGCCTCTTGTTTCCATGCTTCATTTGCTATGGTGATAACATGAGGGCCTGCTGCTGGATGGTTTTATTAGGTGATTACAGTTCAGCCAACAGATGTATCAATAACATCCTGCGTACATCATTCTAGTGCCTCCATTTATCACCTGTCATCTTGGTACTTGTCTCAATTTTGACCCACTAAGAATATTTCAAAGACGAAGCCACAGAAATGTTGGTTTCTGGCACTTAACAGTGTTTGAGGGTTGTGGAGATGGTTCCATGTATGAGGCACTTGCCATACAAGCATAACAATTGAAGTCTGGATCCCCTGAACCTATGGAAAGCTTGATCTTCAGAGTGGGAGACTGGGCATCCCTGAGTTGACTGGCTAAATTAGCCAAATATACGCAATCTCTGGGTTCAGAAAGAAAACCTGTCTCAGCATAGAAGGTGAAGAGCAATTGACACCAAACATCAACTGCTGGCCTCTACATGTATGTGCACTCAGCAACATGGGAACACACATACACACCTCAAACACAGTTGTCCCCCAAAAGGAGAAAGTGGTTTCTATTAACAATTAAAATTGCAGCGCTTGCGATTACTAGTATAGGAGGTAGAACTAGCTAATGTGTGACCTAGAATAATTTAGTCAATATGTAGGTATACTTTCTAAATTTTATGTTGGAAAGAGTAGTATAGCTAGGCTACTCTTTCAACCTTAATGTGTTTTATTTAAGGTTAACCAGAGAAACAGGACCAGCAAGATACTTGTGTCCATGTGTCTGTATATATATATATACACACATATATTTGAAATTATGTTAGTGAAATGATTGATTTTATGTGTTAGCTTGACAAGGATAAGGAATGCCCAAACAGCTGGTAAACATTCGCTGTTACATCACGAAAGATTTTTTTAGAAAATACTAGTATTCAGCTCAGTAGTTGGAAGAAAGTAGATTGTGCTAACAAAAAAGCTGGTCATTATAATTTATTGAAGACCTGAATTGAACGAAAAAAGATACAGGGGAGGTAAATTTGTTCTGTTTCAGATGGTGTATCCATCTGCTTTCAGGGTAGCACTTTTGGTCATTGGGCCTTGAGATGCAAATGTTAATACTTCCCTGGTTCTCAGACCACTGAATTTGTGCTTGAACTGCACATATCTGTTCTCTAGGCTTTCAGCTTGCAGGATGCAGCTCATGAATCTTGATCTCCATAATCATGTGAGCCAGTCCCTCCTGATTCGTCTATCTACCCCTTGCTATTTGTCTATTCTTTTGGTTATGTATATCTTTTTTTATTTTTTATTAAATTTTATTTATTTTACATACCAACCACAGTTTCCCCTCTCTCCTCTCCCCGTTCTATTCTCCCCCCTCCCACCTACCCCCTCCATCCACTTTTCCATTCAGAAAGGGGTATCCTTCCATGGGAGCCAACAAAATGTGGCATATCTTAAAAACACTAATACTGCTAACAAGTATAAAGTCTAAGAAGTCTAGAAATAAGTCAGTATTACAGTCTTGAGTCTGAAATCTACAAAGCAAACTAGCATGCTGGAGACTGCTGCAGATTTGAGGCAGAATTTCTTCAGAAAAGTCAGGTTTTGCTCTTTAGACCTTCACCTGATTGGAGCAGGTGCACTCACATTATTTTTACTTGATCAACTGATTTACAAAACTGCGTGTACAAAATACCTGCATAGTAATCCCTAGGTTACTATTTGATTAAATAGCATATACCCTAGCCAAGTTGGCAGACAACTAACCATCACATATACTAAGTCCAGAAACTTAGGGAAGCCTGAGCAAAACAATCCATTTCATAAAAACTATATGTTATAATAAATCACTATAGGCTAAGAAAATATTCCTAGAAATGAATTTCATATAGACAGTGGTAAGGATAAAACAACAAAAACCCAATTCTTAGGACAGCTTCCTCGGGATACTAAGTAAAACTCGACCAACTATTCAGTTTCATGATTGCAAGAACAATTACAGTTTCACATCAATTTGGTGTTTGAAATTGAGTGCATAACTCTTGCTTATAGGTTATGCCCTACTTTTTAAAAAGATTTATTTGCTGTTATGTTTATGAGTGTTTTGCCTGCATGCATGTAATGCACTATTTGCATGTCTGATACCACAGAGACTGGAAGATAGCATCAGATCCTCTGGAACTGGAGTTACTGGTGGTTGTCAACTACCATGTGGGTCCTTACAACCAAACCTAGAGTCCTCTGAAAGAGCAGTAAGTGCTCTTAACCTTGAGCAACAGCTCCATCCCCTATGCCCTATTATATTATTCCATGTTGTATAAAAACAGGTTGTTCAAGCAGCACATTGCCCTAGGAGACTCAACAAGGATGACCGCAGCCCCTAGGAGGACCCAGAAACTGCATCATCTGTCAGGCACCGCCCCACCCCACCCAAATCCAATACAGACTGACAAATAACTTACTCCTGGGAATAGGAAGAGAGCCACTCTTACACATTTATTGGAAATGAAACTAGGGGCACATGGAACCCTAAAAATAAAACCAAATAGGGAAACCAGGCCCAAACACTTATTGGACACACCAGATCAAAGAAAGGACCCCATAAAGTGATGGACACCTTACACTGATGGCATGCCCTAGCACATGTGGTACCTGGTTTTGTGTGTGTGTGTGTGTGTGTGTGTGTGTGTGTGTGTGTGTGTGTTAAGAACCAAGGACCCTGATTTGGCCTGATCTCCTGTTTTGACAACATGCTCAGCTGCCTGTCAGCCCACATGTTTTCCAGTTGAAACCCAACTCCAGCAGCCCTGTGCTATCACTGGTCTGACTCACTATCTTGTTAATACAGATTTTCTTAGCTGCCTTCTGAAACCTCTTGAACTGTTCTGCAGCCACCTTAACTTGCATGCATTCTGTAGCTCATATATATGCATACAGACATAGATATATTTACCGTGTGCTGTGTGAGACAATAATAACAGTTAAAATTGCAATAAAAGAATCTGCATTTGCCTCAGCCAGGCTACCAAGGTAGGTGGATTATATGACAAATTGCTGTCACTGAAACCGCCAAACCTTGTGATTTTATTGTTAGTCAATAAATTCTGACATTGTAGAAAGACAAAAGCATATCCCTCTAGGTTTCTGGTGTAGCACACTCAAAACAATGGAATTATCAGTCTTTCAAGAATAGTGTATTTTCACTTGACACTCACATCATCTAATTTCCCTTTTAATTCTATCTGTACATGTCTCAAGCCCCTGATAACACTATTAAGGTATCTCTGCTTCTGTCTGGCCATGCTATAATCTGTAACTTTCACAACCAAGGTTCACAGTGGGAACACATATTCCTGGCCTTTTCTTCACATCACAAAATTTTCTGCCACTGAAATTCAAAATAGGTACAGTTGGGGGAGTGACATTTGAAATAGAATGATAGTTGCCTTTGCATTATTGTTTTAGGGACACTGGGATGTCAAAACTGAAGAATCAACAAACTATGCACTGTGGCAGTCTGACTCATTTTTATAACTAAAATAACTCACGATGTAGCATGAATCTTAAAGGTACTTATTAATAAAATCAAACCTGAGGCCAGTTATTGGGGTGAATGCTGGAAGATCAGAGAAGCAGAACAAGCCACAGCTACCTCACCTCGCCAGTTCCTCAGCTGATAGTGTTTCCTCAGACTGGAAGCCTCTGAGTCCTTATCCAAATGAATCTCAGCTGAACTGCTTCTTGAAAGCCTGAATGCTTAACCAGCCTAGTTCCTGGTTTTCACGCCTTATATACCTTTTTGCTTTCTGCCCTCACTTCCTGGGATTAAAGGCTCACTTTCTGGGATTAAAGGCGTGTGTCACCATGCCTGGCTGTTTGCAATGAGGCCTTGAACTCACAGAGATCCAGAGGGATTTCTGCCTCTGGAATGCTAGGATTAAAGGCGTGAGTGCCACCATTTTCTAGCCTCTGTATCTAGTGGCTGTTCTGTTCTCTGACCCCAGATAAGTTTATTAGGGTGTGGCCTAATTGCAACAACCAAGTTGAGATGTTTTTGGAATTAGATTGATTTATCTTATGTGTATGGGTGTTTTGCCTACATGAATGGAACTGGAGCTAGGAATGGCTGTAAGCTGACATGTGAGTACTGGGACTCTAACCCAGGTCCTCTGCAATAGTAGCAAGTGCTCTTAACCATTAAGCCATCTCTCGAGCCCAAGAAGTGATGTTCTTTAAAGGATTTATTTTTATTTTGTGTACAAATCTTTTGCTTGTATGTATATAGGAACCACATGCATGCTGGATGCCCATGGAAGCCAAAAGTAGGTGCCATATCACCAGGAATTGGAATTGCAAATGGTTGTAAGCAACCTTGTTGAATGCTAGGAATAGGATCCAGGTCCTTTGTAAGAGCAGCAAGTGCTCTTAACTGCTGGGCTTTCTCCCTAGGCCCTTTTCAAAAAATTAATTTTTTAATAATGTGTGTGGTATGGGTACATGAAAGTGAGTACAGAAGCTTGAGGAGGCCAGAGGCTTGGAATGCCCCTGGAGCTGGGGTTACAGGTGGTTGTGAGCCACTCGATGTGAATGCTGGGGACTAAACCCAGGTCCTCTGGAAGAGCAGTACACTCTCTTAACCTCCGAGCTTCATTTCAACCCCAGATTTCAGAATTTGTAAGGAAAAAAAAGGTAGGACCCACAAAGCCTGAAGCTTGAAATACTGAAAAAGCAATATTTCAAAGGGAAAGCTTGCTGGCTTCCTTCCATAACTTATCATTGCTTGTGTTTGAAATGTATTTGGAAATAGTCATACTGGTAAGGGGAAAAGCTCTGACCAGATAAGGTAATTCAGTGTCCACAAGGCTAGATGCTTTTCTCCTCTAAATTAAGCATAGGGTAGGTAAGAAGAGGAAGAAATGAAGTTGGGACACTGAAAGGTGCTCCGGGACAGAATCCATGAATAAAGGAGCGTGAACGTGTGGTGGTGTATATAATCTATCCATAGAGGTTATGTGCGGAGAACAGGAAACATGGGGTAGCAGGCTTATATTGGTAATATTCCCCACAATTTCTGCCGAAGAGAATTCCTAACATGGAAGAAGGGCATGGAGAGCACTGTACAAAGACTATGAACAATATCCAAAAGGGGAAAGATTTCAGTTAAAGTGAACTTGGATAATCTCAAGAAGGATTAGTTGAGTACTTCATCTCTACTACATGAGAAAATTGGTAACACAGCTTCAGATAGAAAATGTGCCAGGCTATCAAAACCTTAGAATAATAACATCAGTTTTTAACTACATTGTGTGTCTCAACCATCAATCTCTGTTCGTTTTCTTTCATTCCCAGTACTACCAGCCAGGCTCAAACTAGTGAACTCAATCAAGTAACAATCCTTTGAGTCTAAGGTGTACTTGTATATATGTAACTGATGGTTCTGTACAAAAACAGAGACGCAGGACTGAAGAACAAATACAGAAAAAGAAGATTTCTGTGGCCTGGATTCATTAGAGAATGTTTAAACAGATTTGTTAACTGGGGTGAGCCATAGAAGTTTCATAGAAGAGCTGGCGAAATGGCTCAATGGTTAAGAGCACATAATGCTCTTGTTGGTTGTTTAGCTCTTTTGGGTGGCCTGCCAGCCAGCTCCCATATAAATCACACACAGGCTTATTTTTAATTATAAATGACATGCCTTAGCTTGGCTTGTTTCTAGCCAGCTTTTCTTAACCTTAAATTATCCCATCTATCTTTGGCCTCAGGGCTTTTCCTTTCTCTATTTCTATATATCGTTGCTTTCCTTCTTACTCTGTGTCTGGCTGTGTAGCTGGGTGTCTGGGTAGCTGACCCCTGAAGTCCTCCTCCTTCCTGTCTTGTTTCGTCTATTTCTTCCCTCTGCCTGCCAGCCCTGCCTATCCTTTCTCCTTCCTTGACATTGGCCATTCAGTTCTTTATTAGACCATCAGGTGTTTTAGACAGGCACAGTAACACAGCTTCACAGAGTTCAACAAATGCAACATAAACAAAAGTAGCACACCTTAAAATAATACTCCCCAACAGCTCTTAACAGAGGACCTGAGTTCAGTTCCCAGCATCCATCAAATGGAAAAAATAGAATGTTTTCACCTATCCTTTGTCATGCCTGTAGATATAATGGTTAGAATTTTTCCAAGTTTCAACAGACCACTCAAAGTCTTTCTTTAAAAGATACGTTGTTTTTTTTTTCTGTGTATGTGTATGTGGGCACATGTATATGTATATGCATCCCCATGAATTTCAGAAGACAAGCTTAGGTGTCATCCTTTGGAATGAGTCTCTCACTGGGCTGGCACTTACCAAATAGGCTAAGTGGGCTAGTCAGTGAGCCCTAAGGCACCTCTTGTCTCCACTTCTTCGGCACTGGCTTTTGCTTGGATACTGGGTATTGAATTTCGGTTCTCGGGCTTGCAAGGCAAGCACTTTACCAACTGACCTATCTCCTCAGCTTTCATATAGTTTCCCTTCAAACTTCCATGATTCTAACATGTAGCATTCACCTGATTTCTCTTTTGTGATCAGGCCAGTCAGTCTAGTTAGTAGATTAGCCCCTCTTTTTAAAAAAATCTTGGGAGCTGTAGACGTGGCTGAGTAGTTAAGAGCACTTGCATATTCCAGAGGACTAGAGGGCCGTTTCCAGCATCCCCTTTGAGCTGTTCATAACTGCCTATAACTCTAGTTCCAGGGGATCCGAGGCCTTCATCTGGGCTCTATTGGCACGTAAATAAAAATAGTAAAAGCGTTTAAGAATAATAAAAGAATTAAAACCTGTGATGATGTGTATGCATGTTTTTAGTGTGGGCAGATGCATGTGGAAGTCAGAGGATAGTCTTATGTGTCAGTTCTTACCTTCTACCTTGTTTGAGGAAAGGTCTCTTAATTTCTACTGTGTATACTAGGCTACCTGTCCCACCAGCTTCTGTCCTTGCCTCCCATCTCGACACAGAAGTACTTGCATTACGGACACAACGGACACATGTTGCTGGGCATCTGTACTCTCATCTTCCTGGTTGTGTAGCAAGTGCTTAACCTACTGAGCCATATCTCTAGGCCCAGATTAGCCCCTCTTTATGCCAGTTTGCTCAATGGCACAAGGAGACAAAAATATCTAGTTGACACTCTTTCCCTCCAGTGGAGTGGAATCCCTGTTGTCCTCCCTAGTGGAAGCAGTCTTACCTTGGGAACTAGTCTCCAAACTAGGTAAGGATTGAAAATCAAAGCTTCAGAAAGCAGGGCCATGCACATGAGCTTTTAAACCGTAACTGGGAATGGGGAAGATGGCATCATATTATGGTCTCTAGGTAAATAGACTCTTGAGACTTCAATCCAGTTAAGATATTTCCTACAATTGGTACTGCCGATGGGGTTTCCACAAAGTATTCACATTTCAACTGGACCAGCTATTTCCGGGCAATGGGTTATTCCATGAGACTAATTATAGCCATGTGTGTAAGGCCATCGCTGCACTTCCTTTTCGGAGATACATTTTCTGATGAGATGCAAGGCTATTTGGAATGCCATAATCTTATATTAAACATTCTGTGAGCCCATGGATGACAGACAGGTTTAGCAGAATTATTACTAGGAAGGATAAACCTTTCCTATATACACAAATTTATGTAAGTAAAAGAGTACAAGTACTTTACCTTTTTTTCTGCTAAAGACATGTTTAAGGTCTACTATCTGGTGGCCTGTGGGTCCATCTGAGGACAGGTACCATATCCAGGTCTTCACGTTCATCTTCATCATCAGGAGGTTAGGTACTCAGCAGTAGAAAGCTTTAGCTTCCTGAGAGGAAGCTTGCATTGTTTTTTTTTTTTTTCCTATGCAAAGCCTCTGTCATTGTGGCTACTTTGTTTAACTATTCATCCAGCAAGCACTCAGGTGGCTGGAGAAAGAATCTGACGGACATTCTCTGGGTAAATCATTTTGTTTACCTGTTATCTTCATGGTGTGTGTCCATTCTGAGTTATCTATCTACATATGCCTTCCCCAAACATCCTTATTTCAACAATGCTGACCCACTCCACAATACAATTGGCAGAAACCAAAGCGGCTCCCTCCACAGTGTCCCTCAAGTGCCCTCTACTGGCAACAGGTGACATTGCACATACTGTAAAGCAGAAATGTTTATGTGAACTTTTATTATCCACAGACCATGTACAGATGGATGAATTGGGAGTTAACTGACACAGACTTATCACCTCAGCATCGTCAGGTATTTTCCCATTTGCTGTTGTAAATGCCTGAGTCTCAGTCTTCTGACTCTTGGGAAATAGTTCAACACATTCTCTAATTCTAGGTACATCTGTAATAAGAAAGACTTGATATCAGGTATGTTTTAAATAACATATTCCCTGAATATTTAAAAGTGCATAGGACCCTTCATAGTATTTCCTAACACTCTTGATCCTTCCTTTTTCTGCCCCAGAGAATATTTCACTTAAAAATTTAAAAACAAGATTTATGCACATACATACATACAGACATACGGGACACACACACACACACACACACACACACACACACACACACACACACACACAGTTCAGAAATCCCAAGGCTTTAAAGCTCTATTGAGGCCTGAAAGGCATCGAGGACTTTCATACTAATATGTTCTTCCTTGCTTTACCATCTTTTAGTGCATGCAGAAAAGTTTGGCTGAAAGTACTAGGGCCTGACCTGATAGAACAGTTACTTTTTTCTAAGGGTCTTATATAGCCAAGGGTGTCTTTGAACTCCTGATCTTCCTGCCTCTACTTCCAAAGTGCTGAGATTTTAGGGATGCATGATCATGCCCAGCTTCTGGTGCAACAATTACTTTCTATACTTGTGATTATTTTCTATGCTTGCAGCTACAAGGCTCTGTGTATCATGAACAAGTATCTTATGTGATAGCTTAGGGCCCTGGCATGTCCAATCTTTTGACATTGCAAAATGACACTGTTATCTACAAAGTTCATGCTCAAGAGTCACACAATAAACTTACCCTCCCCCACAAAAATATGAATAATGTTTAAAGTAATGTGAGTTTACGATTTTGTGTTGGGCCACATTCATGGACATCCTTCATCACATGCCGTACCCTGGCAATCACTTGGACTGTTAATCCCACTGGCCAAGAATAAGACCACCACCACAGTTTAAAGTGGATGAGCTCTGGCTAAGTCCAGGTTCCCAGGAAATGGCCCTGAGTCATGGTTTGCAGGGACTTAAAGTATTTCTCATCAGGTCCAATCAGGGGCAAGCATACATCTTGATGTATTTCCTGCCTGTGAATTTCCCACCCACATGTGATCAAGCACATCTGATGTAGTTGGGCCACACAACCTTGTTTAGGCGAGTGAAAACCTGGTTTGTTATCTTACATAAACAATAGCCTCCAGCTATTCAACTTCCCCCAGTAACAAGGGGGAAGTTTGTGATTGAGACGTTAAGGGACTTCTGGTAGCATCTAATGTTATGGAGTGTCACAACACCAGGCCTATAAGAATAATGTTTACTCACCCTTACTGTAGAGGGCGCTTTCCTTCCAGTGGCTTGTGGGGCCGGCGGCCTCCGGCGGCCTCCAGGGTGTTTTACCACCAATTGCTTCACAGGCAGTCTGCTTTTTATGAACGTCCTGTAGAAACCTTTATACTTACTGGCCTTGGCCTTCAACTGGAGGTGAGCTGGCTGCTATACTGGCCTTTCAAGGGGAAAGCCTTCTGTGTGGTTTTCAGGCAAATGGTTAGCCCGTCTGTTAAAAATAAAAAAGCCATCCTGGCACTGACTGGGGACATAGACAGTCAGTTAAGTGCTTGCCATACAATCAAGAGGACCCGAGTTTCAATGGCAGAATGCAGGCATTAAAAAAAAAAAAAAAAGCCAGGCTTGGTGATGGAAGCTTGTAATGAGCACTGACAAGCAGAGCCAGACAGGTCTCTGGGGCTGCCTGGGTAGCCTTTCGGGTCTACTCAGTGAGCTCCAGCTTCCAGTGAGAGAAACTGTCAAAACAAAAAGTACACACTACCTGAGGAGCAATGACACCTGAGCTTGACCTCTGGCACACACGTGCATATGTGCCCACACATAGACACACAGTCTCTCTCTCTCTCTCTCTCTCTCTCTCTCTCTCTCTCTCTCTCTCTCTCTCTCTCTCACACACACACACACACACACACACACACACACACACACACACACATATACACACACACACACACACATACACACACACACACACACACACACACACAAGTCCCATTGTTCTGTAGCTCCTTTATGGTTCATTATGTCTGGTTCATTATGTCACTTCTGCTTTGGACTGACTCTTTCCATCTCTCATAGTTCACTTTTACATCTACCCCTTCAGTGTCCCAAGTCTCTTCGTTTATTAGAACCCTCCATTCAGTAGCATCCTCAAGTCTGCCTTTCCCCAAAGGATCACATTTGAAATTGCCTCTTTTCACTTCACTTCTCTTTTTCTACCTAGAGCCTTCCCTTACAGCACGTGCAGATTTTCTTTTTCTCTGAAGGCTGGTCCTCCCCAAGTGGGGGACAATAGCAATTACACTGTCAAGGTGAGTACTTATGTAGTACAGCTTTATTCCCCTGTCACAGGTGCCCTGTGCTAGAGACTAAGGATCTGGTTATAAAATCACTCTGGAGTCTGGGAGGAATGACACATATTTAATTTAATCATATGGACTTTGGGATTCACTCTAATGTATGGTTTGCAGTTAGGGTCATATTAATAATTCTGAGGGAGAAGTTGGAGTTCTACTGAGAGAAGTGGAGATGAGAAGTTGGCGAAGCAAAGACTATCCTTTAGCGATGATTATGAACGGTATTGAAAATGATTGTCTTCTCTATAGGATTTTATGTTTCCTCTTTTAGAAGCTTCTAATTTTCTTTTGGGCCTTTTCATTTTCCAAGCAATTATCTGTAAGTGCAACTGAAGTGTCAGGGATCTTAGTTGTTTCCCTGAAAACTGAAAACCCCAGAGTCTAAGGAATAGATGTAAAAATTAATAGTGCTTTTCACATGTTGTCTCTGAGGGCTTGTTGTGATTTCCATAAAGCAGGGAAATAAGCTGCTGTGTTTATTTTTACTATAAACCAACATATTAGCCATTCTCTCAAGTCAGGACCCAACAGTCAGTTTGAGGAGCCTCACTTGGACCTGGGGCTTTGCCTCAGATGGGGTGGGGCTGCGGTGAGAAGAGTCTCCACAGATTTCTACTCCTTTATGAGGAATATAGTCTGCAGTTGTCTTAGGTTGAATGCTTATTTCATTCTGGAACTGTAGCTCCTCAGCTGCAAAACATATTTTTAAAGCCCTGTTTCATTATTACTAGATAAAGGTGGCGAGTAAATGAGCTAGCTATGTGAAAATGCCAATGCATAGCTTTACATTTTAAACATGGGCTAAACAAGGAGCATGTTAGGATTGTAGGTTGGGAGGCCAAATTTGAGTTAGGTGGAAATATATACACATGCATACATACATACACACATGCATAGACACACATGTGCACAGGCACATACACACATATACATACATACACATACACATACAGACATATACACACAGACATACACACAGACATACACACAGACACAGACACAGACATACACACCTTTCAGGCTCTTGTCTGCTTAGAGAGGTGTTAACCCTTCCTGAAGCAGATGTATATTTGGCTGCAAACAACCGAGCACCCAAGTGAACAGTAGCATCACAGGTTTCTCGCAGCAGGTACTGTTGAGAGTCATCCCATTTGTACTGCTGTGGTACAGTTGTGCCATGAGGAGTCATGCTTCTGCTGTCGTTGAGTTCTGCCTTAGCGTATTAGCCTGGTGCTTCTTCATTGTTCCTTGTTGTCTCCAGACAACACGTCTTGCACATGGCTAGCAATAGCTGTCAGATTTTCTGGTAGATGTATGTTTAGCTTTTCAAATACTTCAGTAGAGAAAAATCAAAAAGAGAAGCAGGATGAGATTAGATTGTGGAGGAGACATCAGTCCCACATCTATTTATGATTATTTGTCCTTAATGTTAGCAAGATTCAGAATTGGTAAACAGAATGCATTAAGGTGGAAAATGTGCAGACACTTTTTTTATTGTTGTTGTTGTTTCTTCTAGAAATAGCGTGGGCTCCAATTTTTTTTCTGAAACATACTTTTATTTATTCTGGTGTCTGATGTGAAAGCCATGATTCTCCCAGGGTGTGGTGTCAGTTGAATGTGATCATTTTATTGTATTAGTTCCTTTTGGCTGTGCTAAAGTACTCTGACAAAAGCAACTAAGTGGAGAAAGGACTGACTCTGGCTCACAGTTCCATGTGGACTGTCTCGTCCATTGTGGTAGGCAAATCAAGGAAGCAGGAGCTCCAAGCAGCTGGGCAGATCACATTCACAGTCAGGAAAGAGACCAGAAGGAATGCCTGCTTGTTGTTCAGCTCCCTTTGTTGGGGCTTCTCACCTCAAGTCATGCAATCAAGATAACCCTCCACAGGGTGCCCAGCAGCCCATCCCCCAGGTGACTCTAGATTTTGCCAAGTTAACAATTGACACTAACCTTCACTCATATTAATGACTAGAGATGTGAGTTTTTGGAGAGTTCATCACAGAGGTACTGCGGTTGCCTGTGTACTCCCATCCAAATGTGTTTATAACCATTAAGGAGATCTATAATCTAAGGTCTCCTCTCATGAATGACATCATCAGTTCCTAGTAGCCGCAGGCCTGGCCAGATATGGTGTTGAGGCTGGTGACAAACAAGTCTTCAGCGCCTGGGAATCCCCACCACCCCCTTTTCCCTTTGAGTTCACCTTTCAGTGGACACTGTGGGGTCTGGTTTGTCTTCCTGCTCTCCAGAGGAAAATGAGTGATAAATCACTCAATGTTACTCCTGATGACCTGTATTCAAGATTGCTCCCCAAGGCAGTTTGCAGTCCCTAAACCCCTCCTGGAACTGTTCAAACACACAAAGGTGCACAGCAATTCAATTCAATGTATCCATCATTCATTACAGCAGTTACCACCCCTGACCGATGGGCTTCAGTCTGTGCATCCCCCTTTCCTTACCACTATTATTCTGAAGCAATCCCCAGACAGCTCAACGTTTTACTTGAACATATGTGACTATGTAAGAATCACTTTCATTTTCAAAGACGACAGAGGAATCTTTGGCAACGACAACTTTCATTAAATGTGCAGTTTGCAGTGAGTAGCTCTTCCCATCTTTGTGGGAGTGAGGTGGATGGAGGTGCAGAGGAAAGAATGGTGACAGTTTCTGCATGGAGTACTTTATAGAATGCTTACTCCTGGGCTGGAGAGATGGCTTAGTGTTTAAGAGCACTGACTGATCTTCCAAAGGACCAGAGTTCAATTCCCAGCACCCATATGGCAGCTCACAACTGTCTGTAACTCCAGTTCCAGGGAACCAGGGGACCCTCACACAGACATATACACAGACAAAACACCAATACACATAAAATAAAAAATAAATAAAATATATTAAAAAAAGAATGCTTACTCCTTCATATGACAGAGATTTGTCACCTCATTTTGAATTTAAATTCACAAAAGGTGGTCGAGTACTTGGGTGATTCACGCTGTGTTCTCAGCTTCTCAAAAAGAGTTGTTTTTCAGCAGCCCGGGCTTATAAGACTTCTTGTCTACTCAGCATCCCCTCCCTCCTTTTTTCCTCCCTCCCTCTCTGTCTTTGACAAGATCCGCTAATGTAGGCTAGGCTGACCTCCAACTCACCATGTAGCAAAGGATGACCTTAAACTTCTAATGCTCCTGCCTCCCCCTCCCAAGTTTGGAATCACAGGTGTACACTACCACATCCAGTGTATGCAGCGCTGGGGATCCAAACCATGAGGATTTCACACATGCTAGGCAAACACTCTACCAACTGAGCTATGTTCCTAGCCCACATTTATTAGTTTTTCTCTGGTGTCAGCCTTGTGTGTACAATTGCATTTCAGTTATCAGTTACAGACCAGTTTGAAAAGGGGCTAATTTCTGAGGTTCAGTACAGGAAAATGAATTGCTGGTTTGGAGCTCTTATTGATAATTCTAACTCTATGTGCTGTCTGTTTATTAGACTGTCCTACGCTTGAATATCTGGTAATAAGCAGCCTTCTTTATGAAGGCAAAAAAATCGATACATTGTTAGTGCTATTTTTGCAGATGAAATGAATAGATTAAATCAGTTTTTACCTTATTAAAAAAGTTTAGTTTTGAACAGTAAATGGGGGTCATGAGACCCTCAAGAATGAGGTGCCTTCTTGAAAAATGTAATGAGCTCGTTTCATTTCAGATGAAACAGTCACAGCCAAAGTTACTTTGCTCTCTGTGACCTATTCCATAACTGGAGGCTGGGCTGGTGATGTCCAGCATTTGCCTCCCTGCAAGGCAGCTCGTGATAAAGTAGGCTAATGGGAAAGTAAAGTATCTTATGCTATTGTGCATTAGGATCATACTTCATATTTTGCAAAGTGCTTTTTCATTATTTATTACTCACAGCCTACCTATGAGATCCCCTGGCTGTCTTATCTCCCATATTGTGGCTGAAATATGACTAACCTATGTTCATAAATGCTTCAGGAAGCTGAAATGAATATAGGTACTTGCTGACATACAAACATCCAGAATTCAAAATGGTCAGCCTACACCACCCTTGGGAACGGAGGATGCAGCTCCCCCAGAGAGAGGGAAATAATTCCATTTCACTGTGTGTACAGTGGTATCTGCGACTGCGTATGAGAGTCAGGACTGAGGAGGAGGAGGCAGGTTAGTAGACTTGTGACTGTTTAACAGAAGATTCACGGTCCTATGAGCACATTGCTATATGCAAGGCTTCTGTGCTCAGTTGAGTTCACAAACGTTCAGATGACTCATGATACAGTTTTGTTTGGGCTCAGTTATAGACAGTCGTGGGTTTTCTGATTTTTTTTGGGGGGGGGGTAGACTACTCTATTTACAAAATTAGAATTCTGAGCTCTTACTCCTATGAGAACTACTCTCCTGTAGGAGGGCTACTTGGTAATATTGTAGCAGGTAGGCATGCATGGAAGGGACTTATCTGTTTCTTCTCTGCAGCTATCTAGTATTATCCCTTGACCACATTCTTCTTCAGGGGAGTTTCTAGACTAGAACAGTCTTTAGGCACAGTCTGATTGGATGACACAGAAAGAGGCAGGTGACCTCTGCCTAGTTTGCATATGTAAGGGAGATCACAGTTGGGAAACAGAATTGTATTTACAGCCTCACTGGCCTTGCCACTGAGTTTGGTGTTATCGAAACAGATCTAAGTTGCCATGGATTCGTACATGGTGATTTCCTTCCTATGTTCTGGTACTTCTTGCTAGTTGGTACCTACTATGGTGGACAGTCAAACTGTAACATCAAGAAGGGACAGGAAGATTAAAACCTATTGACATTATGTACCCAAAATACGGCTGTAAATATCAATTCTCCGGTGATTTGGTCAAGACAGAATGTATGCTAGTGCTATGCAGTTTCAAAAGGCACAAGACTTGCTGCTGGAGAACCATATCTATAAGGGAAAAGTGATTTAACAGTTTTATCTGATGGTACTAGAGATTACACATGTCATGTGAGTTCTGGAAAAGCAGACTTTTAAAAACAGATATTAGATTAGATATCAGGGGACTTGAATGCCACTCAGATCTTGTTCGAATACTGACTTGAGTCTCTTCTGACCCATCAAAATGTTTCTTCATGTGGTAATTAGCAGTATTGAATTAAAGTGGCTCTTGTGTTTCTTTGTGGCATTAAAGCTTTCTGTTCCAGTCTAAAAGGAAGTGGATATATGAACAAGTAAGCTAGTGATACAGGTGGCTTAATTGGTCTGTCCTTGTCAGACTAAGAAAGGTAAGTATGAATTTCATAGACGTTCTGGACCATAAATAGAGTGTGAGGAAAACAATCATCTGGACAGGACAGTTAGAATAAAATGTGTTCTTCCCAGTCTTACTAATTCACTAATAATCTAACCCTCAAAGGATGTCTCTGTTTTGGTGAATCTCTCACAAAGGAAAAAAAAAAAAGATCTTGATGGGTGCTCATATGGTACGTGGAGAGGCATGCGCACTGACATGTACAAGGATGCATTTCAGTTATCTTTTTTATGACAGTCCATGTTTTCTGATGGTCCGCTATTAAATCCAGAACCCAGGTTCACCCCAGTAACCCTCAAATGGAGCTAAGCATCACTTTTCATGAGCAGATATTAGGCTACTTACTATCTTTTGCTTTCTTGTCAATTAAGAATATATTTTAAAATAAGATAAAGTGGCTGTTGGGACAAAGGTCCCAATCCTTCAAGAAGTCACTTCATGAGGTAAAAAAGATATGGAGCAGGCTACTGTGAATTAAATGAGACCAAAGGGTGAAAGGTAGCAAGTATAGTGCATGGATCTTGTCTGTATCCTCCTTTGAAAAAAAATAAAAGCTATATGGGGCTAGAGAGATGGCTTAGCAGTTAAGAGCACTTGCTGCTTTTCCAGAGGACCCAGGTTCTATTCCTAACACCCACATGGCAGCTCACAACTGTTTCTAACTCTAGGGGATCCAATTTCCTCTTTTGACCTCAGTGGGCCACGCATGAATGTGGTACAGAGCCATACATGTAGGCAAAACACCCATACACATAAAATAATAAAATAAAAATAATGTAAATGTTTAAAAAGCTGTCCTTTGGACATTTGGGAAAGTGTAAATCGGAGATGAACAATATCTGACAATACATGGTCTTACTTGTGATGATGGTACAGCAGGTATTCTGTGGAAATGTGTGTTGAATGATCCTGCTTTTTATCTATTGGTGGGAATTTTTTCCTAACTGTTGTTTTTCCTGGCAGACAGATAACTTCCCTAGTTTGATTGTATGACCAACTTATAGAACAATTTTAGTAAAAGAAAGGAAACTAGCTAACTATCTGGACTCCATTGTGTTTCTTCCCCGCTTCCTAGAATCCTGTCTCACCAATGGGAGTTTCTTCTTTTCTTAACTTAGCAAAGGAGAGAACTTCCATCCTAGCCTGGTCTTAGATGCTGCCACCAATGCTTTGCCTTCAGTGTATCAGTTCTTATAACTAAGGGCTCTGCCCTGGAATGCTGGAGATGTATTTGACAGAATGGCAAAGTTCTTTGATTGTCCTCATTTTATTTTGGAAAGTGAAATAGTCTGTAAGTGGAAACTATACAGTAATTAAAACATCACTAGAAAAGGTAATTAGGATTTTATTATAAAATAGAATTTAAAACTGAAATAACAAATATTATTCAAAAGCAAAGAAAGAAGAAGCTCAGAAGAACTCGACAGTAAGTCTTCTAAATAATGTTCTCTGGAATAAGGGATATTAATGAGACTTAGTGGACTGTTATTCAGTTTTGTGATTGAACTCTAAACCCTAAAACTAATAGACCAATACTAAATTTGGTACAACTAGGATGAGGTGATAAATATCAAACCAAGCTTTTTTGATGAGGGGGCCCAGCCACACAGCAAGTACAAAATGTGTGCTGGTCTAAGAAGAAAGGACACCTGCTATGCAGGGCAGTCAGCCTGAGAGTGCTGTTGTCACACAGCATATATCATTGATCTTTCATTTGTAAAACTCCAAGATTCCTTGTGTAAGTGCAAGGTATAAGTAATGAAAAATCCCATATTGTCCAATCTAAGACAAACCCAGAGGCACAGCACAAGGGCTGTTGCCATAGGATCATTTCTTGACCTGAATTCCTCCAGGTGAAGTTCATGGTTTCTATAGAATGTCAGTGACTTTTTGACATTCAGAAAATGTTGGCCTAAAGGTTATCATTAAATACAGCTGGCATAATAGATGGCATATAAACTGAAAAAGCAAAGCAAAATGATTATGTGGAAGCAATAAATAGCATTTTCTATTTCCGCTGGTGTGATCATTCCTTCCCTGAGTTCTAACATCTATGAAAACTTGAGAAGAATGATTGTCTCAAATTATTGGAAATTCAATGTACATATCTAACTTTGCATTCCCAGATCCTGTTATTCAGATCTCCAGATGGACACAGGTACTTAATTGCTACCTAGAATCATATTCCACATCCTATAGATTAACACTCTACACAGCAAGTTTCCAAGACCAAGTCTACAACAGGCTGTTCTAGCCTTTCACAAGACCAGCAATGTCCGACTAATAGTGTAGGGTGAGAAGATCAGTGAACCTCATTGGGCATCAGGCAACTGCTTTCAAATCAACAGAAGTGGTACATTACTCTAAATCAGTGGTTCTCAACCTTCCTAATGCTGTGACCCTTCAATGTTGTAGTGACTCCCAATCATAAAATCATTTCATTGCTATGCCATAGCTATAATTTTTGCTGCTGTTATAAATTTTAATGTCAATATCTGATATGCAGGATATCTGATATGAACCCCCAAATGGTTCATGACTCACAGGTTGAGAACCACTGCTCTAAATATTAATAGAGGCATCAAAATTCAAAATGGTAGATGGTGTGCTTAGCAGTAATCATTAACTGTAATTGTTGCAATGCTAGAGTAAGGACACTAAGCTGAAACTAAACGAGCAAACCCAACTCTGGGGCTATGTAACGGAGTTCATTTAAATTGTCACTATATTTACATGCAGGTAAAGCAATTAAATCACCTCCACATCAACTATCCTACAGCCTACAAGGTCTTCAGAGATATTCCATTTAGTTAGCAGCCCAATAAAATGCCCAAATAAAACCAACTGTACTGCCAAAACCCACAGAATTATTCCATAGTCATCCTATCTGCAATGTAGGGCTTGAAGTAGATCTAAAGTAGTTCATGAGAAGAGTGCACGGGAGAAAAATTACAGATTAGAATCCTGTTAACCTCGGACACAAATGCCTGGAAATTGACTCTGGTGGATAGTGGTATCAAGGTGCAGTCCAGAAGCACAGGGCATCTGATGAGGCAGAACACTGGCCTCCTAAAATAAAGAACATCATAGGAATTAGAAGACCAGTGAGTGCATAAGTCCCTATTAGTCATACTGCCAGCTTACATACAAGACCTGTGCTTTGATGTAAGGGATATGGAAAACCCCCATAGCTGCTCATTGACCTCTCTATCAGGGTGGCCATTATTCCAACAGTTAGGAATCCAGGATTAATTTTGACAAATGCTTAACATATGTTTCTATACCTCAGTTTATATTACTAAGAGATTGAAACCAGTGTGGCAGTATTTGGACCAAAATCTTCTCCAATGTTTCAAAGTGTGCTTTAGATCTTAGACTCCTGGGTAGTCTGATTGATGTGAAATTTTTAGCCTAGAAAAAGTAATTTTAAATACAAATGACAGCATATATTATATAAAACTCTAAGAACCCAAGATCCAGAGATTGTGTACCCAATTATTTCTATATTCTACACATTCCAGGAATTTAGGGACTATGTCTAAACCCTGACCACTAGATTAAAAAATAAATAAGAAAACAG